>JASANF010007680.1:0-46507 GCA_030248245.1 Trissonchulus sp. WLG1_4
CCACTTCTAGTGTTAATTAACACCAGAAAATCTACATACCCAATTTAACGTAGGAAACTGAGATTCCGAATATGTACATAGTATATACGCGGCTCCTGAGGGGCCGCGTAAAAACGAATCTATACATGATCGCCATACCTACCAGCAGAAGTTCGGTGCCGTTTTTTTGTAAAAAAAATTGTAATTTTTAAATGTCGGATATAATATGTGTTTGTTTTTATTGCTTACAGTGGATTTTTATTGGTTTTGAAGCTAATGTAATGAATGTTCTCCAGTAAACCATCTGCAAAGCTTTGGTGAATGTTCAGTCAAGAAAATATTTTTGAAAAACCACCGTTAAAACGGATACCTTTGGCTCGCACTTAACCAAGCTGACTTAATTATTTTTATTAATAGTTTTTACCAAATATCTTTCTTTTTGTGTGGATGGAACTCGTCGAAATAACAACTGCTGCACCCGAGACGCCTGAAACAAGAATGTGAAAAAATTGTGTTAAAATAATATATGTATAACAATGATTTAAATTTGATGTAAAAACAACAGCGAGTATGTAATATCAAGAGTACATAATAGGAAAGAGTATGGCACTCTTCCCTATCCTAGCTAATCGGCCGGAACGATGCTCCGGCCGAAATAGCTCTTTCACTTCTTGATTTCAGGGGGATACTCCCCTCGAATTAAGACATGTCTTGATGCCAGGGGGGGACTCCCCTGAAATCAGCGAAGTGTCTTGATTTCAGGGTGATACTCCCCCTCGTTTCAGCAGACCACCAGCATGAACTCTGTGGTGAGCCGTTAACGTGCTGAAACGAGGGGAGTTGTCACGGATAAAAGTGTCCCCCCTAAAGTTTGTCCCCCCGGACACTTTTATTCCGATAAAAGTGTCCCCCCACTAAAATAGCCGTTAATGGTTTAGCCTAGGTTCAGCTTCTGGTTCAGGTTTAAGTTTAACTTATGGTTTAGGTGCAACATCAGTTTGTTATGGGTGCATCCTGAACCTGAACTAGAACTTGAACCTGAACCAGAAGTCGCATCTAAACCAGAACTTGTACTTAAACCTTTTACACTTTTTTAGATACAATACACTCTTTTAGATAAAAGTGTCCGGGGGGACAAATTTTAGGGGGGACACTTTTATCCGTGACAGGGTATCTTCACCTGAAATCAAGACACCATCGAGTTTGTGCTGGTAATGTGGTGCAACGAGGGGGAGGAACCCCCCCACCTGAAATCAAGACACTTCCCTGAATTGAAGGGGGTGGGTCCCCCCTGGAATCAAGACATGTCCTAATTCGAGGGGGGGGTAACCCCCTCTTTAAATCAAGACGGTTTAGGGTTATTTCGGCCGGAGCATCGGTCTGGCCGATTAGCTAGGATAGGGAAGAGTGCCATACTCTTCCCTATTATGTACTCTTGGTAATACATACAGATACAGTATTTAAGTGTTAATATGTTGTATAATATTGGTCAATCAAGCAACGACTTACTGTGGCGAGTTATGTATTAACATAAATTCAATAACTGAATTGATCGTCCGAATTTATTTTATTTATTTACGATAGTATGTCCCTATGTGTTCTTTTATATCAGTGGGAGGTATGTATGACAGGGCCGTTAGGTACTGAACGACAAACTGTTAACGACAGTTCAGCATTGGCCCAGTAGTTCTAACGGTAAAGCTCTGGTCTGCAGATTCAGAGATAGGCAGTTCGAACTGTTTGGCTTTCAATACCTGTTCGTTGGTGGCAGCGCCAATATGGCAGATTTGCCATAGATAGATGATGGCGACGAGGACTTGAAAGCAACACCAAATCAGCAGAAACAAATCGATAGTTTGCTCTGAGTCGATCTGCAGAAATGTGTCCGATCTGGCCTCGACGGCGAAATAAATGGTCACACAGAGAACCAGGACGGAGATGAACAACGAGGAGGAAAGAAATGCGTCGAAAAAACGGGAACAACCCAGCAGGCACTGCGATATCTGAAACAGAAAATGTGAACACAGTGGAGTGCGTAGCTAACAGTGCTAGCGCTTTCGCTCTGGAAACACAGTTGAGTAGTGTGTGGCTCAGTGATGTTGCTTTCGTTTTGGAAACACAGTGGAATACATACATGTACACGGGGTCTCGGTCTGGGGGGGGGCGGGCTTGTCCCAAAATTTTCGAAATTTTAGGGGGGCTTGTTCCGACTTTTAGGGGGCTTGAGCGGACAAAAACGCAAAAATTTGGAATTTTTGCGAAAAAAGGGAAAATTGTTGTCAAAATTTGGCTATTTTTGAAACTTTTTTCGCTTTTTGCTCTTTTTTGAAGCATTTTACAGGTCAGATCTGGGGCAATTTTTGAGTGTTCGGGCACCTTTCTTTCAGCATCACGGAGGGGGGCTGTCCCGGTGGGTCAAATCTGAGGGGGGGTTTGTCCCGGTATCTCAAATCTGGGAGGGGGGCGGCTTGCCGCTTGCCCCCCCCCCAAGACCCCCCCATGTACATCTGTGGTAGTGTGGTGGAGTAATGTAGTTATCTAGCAGTGCTATTGCTTTCGTACCGGTAAGACAGTCGAGTAGCGTAGCTTACAGTGCTGTAGCTTTCGTTCTAGAAAACACATTGTAGTACATAGTGTAGCTAACACTTCTAGCGCTTTTGTTATGACGATAACTAAATTGCAAATTTGAGCCTAAAACGAAAATAAGCAAGTCACACAGAATATATTGTACCAACCTCTAGATATATAGTATAATATGTGTCCAGGGGCAATGCTGTGTTGTCCGGGTCTTGGGACAAGAATTTGCGATGTAAGCGAAACCAATGCCTGATTTTACTGGTCACGTAGTCGAAGTAGATCACTGGCAAAACCTGAAAATATATTTTTGGACTTGAGGTCTTAGGCCCGGTTCCCACTGCGCAGAAATAAGAAATAAGAAATAGGCAATAAGAAACAGAAATAAGAAATAATAGGCAGAAATTAGAAATAAGAACTTGAAATAAGAAATAACAAATACTAAATAAAACCTTGTGCGTTCACATTACAGAAAGAAATAAGAAATAAAAAGTCGAAATAAGAAATAAAAAGTCTAAATAAGAAATAAGCCCGTCCAATCACAATTCTCGCTGTTATTTAATTGTATGTCGCAAATTTTGAGCGGCAATTTAATTTTTTGGACCCGTACTACTAATTTCAGGTCCATTTAAAGAAGGCCTTGTCACATTTTCAGGAAATAAAAAGAAAAATACCAGCATGGCAAATTATTGTTCAACTTTCCTCTTTTTTCAAGTAGACAGCGATGTCTTGGATAAAATTTTCTTTACATTAGTATTAAAAATTAAATATCTAAAATGTGCTCGTTGCCCTTTGCTGTTTAAATTGACTAGAAATTCAATAAAAATTAGCAAAAATTATGTAAAATTAATATTTTTATGCAAAAAAACTAAAATATACGAGTATACCCTAAGATACCCTAAGAAACAATACTACCGTAATCCATATTTTGACGTACGTATAGAGCATTTTTGAATAAGCCAATCAGCTGAAAAGAAGGCGTGGCTTAGGTTTTCGCGCTCTAGTAAACGTCTCGGATTGGCTAAATCCTTATTTGTTATTTCTTAAGTTAAAATAAATTTAACTTTTTATTTCAGAAATAAGGTTTGTTATTTCTGAAATAACTAAAGCTTATTTCTAAAGTGGGAATGCCTCTTTATTTCTGAAATAAGGCCTTATTTCCTATTTCTGCCTAGTGGGAACCGGCCCTATGGATCGATTCATACATATTTACAGCCGTATGTCCGTTCAGCCGGCAAAATTACGCAAAATCACGACACAATTTGATTTTGAACGCTATCAATGGCGTAGTTATTTTTTATTTTAATGATAGATCTAGGTCGAATTCGTCTGACCGTAGATTTCGAAGCCCTAATAGGGTCACTTTTTCGAATGCCAATAGAAATCATAGAGTTTATGAAACCTCTGTCGAAGAACTGCCTGAAAATGTTACTAAAATGAGAAATCAGCTACAGTCGTTAACAGCAGTAATCGCACTTCACGTGGTTGAAGATACTGTGTTAGCAGTGGATGTGTTTGGTTTAGCAAATGAAGAGGCTGAGAATGAGAACTTTGGCCAAATTGTGTCAAAAATTTCATTAAATACTGTTCCGTTTCAGAAATCACGGACGTAGACGCCGAAGTTACAGACCTAAAGCCGAGTCTTGTAGACATCGACGTGGCCTTTACGGAGAGGCAGCACCCTAGCCTTTGTCACGCGACCGTAGCGAACCTTCCGGACATCCACTACTAATACAGTAGCTCATGGCCCTAGTGAGGTTATGGAGCCAGTTCGCGATAATATTAGGTAAGAATTGCGCCCTAAACCCAAAAAGAAAGCACTCTTAGACATGTAACTGGTAAATTGGTACGCCGTTTCTAGACAACTTGAGTTTGATTAGATACCTACCACACGACGTTGTGCTTGTTTGTTCTAGATGTCGGACACGGAGTCAATGGTATCACAGAGAGAAACAAGCGAAGCGCGGTTCAAACAGCGTCCCCCGAATTGGGTGGAACCAAGAAACCGTCTGGTGATGGTGATTCCGGAAGATGAGGCCGTAGACGGAGGACAACCCGATCAACGCGACGAGCCTATGATCGTACAGGAAACTGTAGACCAAATAGTAGAACAGGTCAAACAAGCGTGTGTTGTAGAGGCCCCGAGGACAGACCAGGCTGCGGCTGGCGCCGCAGGCGCCCCAGAGCCGGCAGCGGTGGCTGGTGCTTCATCAAAGGCCTCGCCAAACCAGGTAGAAGACCAGAAACCGAAAACACTGTAGGAAAGACCTAGACATATGTACGAGTTCGTTCAACGACCGGACCACCCGCTGAGTCCGTACAACACGGACTTTCCGTACACTATTGGAAACCAAACTTTTTACTCGGCAATTCAAGGAGTAACGTACGTCCTCATGGTCCAAATGACCGCCCAGAGCTTGCGTTGACCTTACTAGACCAAGAATATGTCAAAAACCCGATTCGAGTGCGGAATTTTGTCGGCTCGAGTCGAGCAGAGCTGGAGGCTCACCCGGCGGAGTACGTGTTTATGCGGGAGGACATTTGGACCAGAGTGGTGGTGGCTAGAACCCAGCACCATGAGGCGCTCCAAGCAGAATTTAAGCGCCTGGCCGGCAAATACTTTGTATTAGCTGAGCCAAAAGACCTTCTCATGGCCGCAGGCCAGCCAGAGCACCAGTGCATTTATATAAATCGCAACAGGTGGCCTGGTAGAAACCGGTACGGAAAAGTTTTGAGCCGTTGCTATGTCGCCGTCTGCAACCGGTTTGAAGGCTACGCAAAAGCAGCAGTTAGTAGCCTTTTGACCGAGCGGATCGTGAAAATAGACCCCCCGCACACGGTTTTGCTCGTAGGCGACAGCACTCTGGCTCATCTATCTGAAATAAAATACGGAACCGTCATTGTCAAAAAAGACCAAAGTTTCAACCGGATGATTTCGGTTTTGCAAGACCTGAACATGTCTCGGTACCATTACATCATTATACAGGTGCCTAGATACGATTTTGAAACAGGAAACCGAAAAACGGTTACAGGATAATTGCTTCGACTGAAAAGTTTGTTAGACCACGGGGCTGTTTCTCGAAGCGCAGTCCTTATTTCCTTGCTGGTGCCTAAGTTCGAGGCAAATCCAACCTACGTACGCAACTACAATCAGTTGTTGACAAGCCTAGCGACAGATGCAGGAATGCAGGTGGTTGGCCCGACACCAAACAGTCCGTTGTGCCAGCAATACAAAGGGAGCAGCTTTGTGCCGGTTTTAGACCCAGAAGGAGACCTAACTATGTCGGGAATCCTATTCCTGTACGAACTTTGGTGCGAGAAAATTCCTGCTTTAGAACGGCGTAAGCGTTTCGTATCGACATATAAGTTCGATCAGAAACCTACGAAGACTATACCCATGGAAGAAAGTCGTAAGATAGCTCAAGCGCTTTACGCTGAGACCTTCCAAGAAAATTGTGGACCTCCTGAAGCGACGTCAGGACTCTCAAATACCTGGCGTGGCCCAACATTGTGCGCCCCCTCGGCCCAAGGCGCAGGTGTCCTTACCCCAAGTATGACGTACGGGCCGGCTGACCCTAGTCAGGCTTTCCTGGTCCTCGCCCCAGCCCCCAGGCGCCCACCGTGCTCCACGCCTCGGTCCCTGCGGTGGCCCAACGCGGTAACCAAATCTACACCCCGTTGTTGCCACAGGCTACACTGGTGACGTCGCTACCCCCGGCAGCGGTGACGACTGTCGCGGCGGCGGCTGCAGCAACCCCAACCCTGGCCCCTTCGTTTGCCCCACCTGCTGTCCGGTCGGTGAGCGTTGCTTCAGGGGTTCTACCAGCAACGATGTCATCCTTCACCCAGACCCAGTCGTGGATCAGACCCGTATTGATAGATGCCGACACCCAAACGGATCCTGTAACCATCTACATCTGCCGCGGTGCCGATGTCGCCGTGGAGTTCAAACTGTAAACTGCCTCAAAGAAGAAATATATTGTCATTGAATTGTATTTGACTGTTTTATTCGGGTTTCGGAAAAGACGACGGGAGCCTTTAGACTTACGGCCTTATCCATTCGGCCAGTCTCCCCTTGTCTTGTTTCCGCAACCCTTTTATTCATAGACCTTGTTGAGCTTAAAATAGACCGTTTTGAGCGAGACTATTTTTAGACCTTGTTTAGACCGTAGTAGGCTTAGTTATTCAAATGTAAGACATAGACATCCTTAAACACAAATTCGGGACGAATTTTTTATAGGGTGGGAGTGTAACAACCTAAAACTATACGTACGCAATCGTTACTTAACTTCTACAGTAAGTCTAGAAACAAGTCTAGTCTAGAGCCCAAACAAACCTTGCTAAAAACTTAGACAAGTCTAGAACTATTTTTTCACCTGAATTTCTATTTTTACCGGAATTTTGGTCAAAATTTTCAAAAATTGTTAATTTTTGCGCCAAAAATAGGTATTTTGGCCACACTTTTTTAAAAAATCGGAATTTTTCGCCAAAAAGGTCATTTTTTGTTTGACTTAGTACAAGGGTAGTCAAAATGTCGGTACAGGACCCACCCAGATTGGACCCCCATGTTAATGTATTCTTACCCACACCCACAGGAATTAAGGGGGGGCTACCTGTATAAGTGAAAAGTTTAAGTGCTCCGATTTGCTTCGAACTTGCACACGTAGCGGCGATAGAGGTGCATCGCAGATGTAAAAAACTGGAACCGAAGCTATCGCCCATTTGCGACTAGGGGCTCTTGAAATTTCAATTTTACGTGTTATTCATAGGCGAACTAAACGTTTTTTTGGTCACAAACAGTCCCTTTACCCGTCACTTACGAAGTTGATTTTTTGATGATTCAATAGTCTAATATATCAACTTCTATGATCCATTTTTTTAAATTTTTGCCCATGGCGTGTGCAGTGAACCAGCATGAACTCTGTGGTGAGCTGGTGGTGTGCTGAAACGAGGGGGGTACCTCCCCCCTGAAATCAACACACTTCCCTAATTTGAGGCGGGGTCCCCCCCTTGGAATCAAGACATGTCTTGATTCGAGGGGGGTATCCTTCCCCCCCTGAAATCAAGGCGTAAAAGGGCTATTTCGGCCGGAGCATCGTTAAGGCTGATTAGCTAGGATAGGCAAGAGTGTCATACTCTTCCCTATTATGTACTCTTGGTGTAACTAAGTAAAAACGTTATTTATTCAAGTGGTTAGTTTGGTAAAGGCTATTCCACCAATTATATATGTAGCAACGAAATGGTTTGACTCAAAAGTGAATTAAACTTTCTGGTTACAATTTTTTCAAATACTTTTTCGAGTCGCGTCGCGTTTCATTTGTTTTAATGGAGCTTAAAAATTTGGAATTGATTTTTGCATCCTATTTTTTTACACTGAAAATTTCGGTCAGATAAAATTTTATACTTAGTTTTTTAGAAAACTAAATAAACACATCTCGCCATTTTAGACCTACAGTAACCAGCATTAACAAAAGAAGCTAGCTGGCTGGCCGCCTGGGCCAGCTCACACACAAAACACGATCACACACAATACTAAAATTACACACAGACCCACACACTCACATGCCGCAGCGAATACACGTAAGACGTGTAATTCGCTAGAGCAAATCAAATGTAAGGTCCTGTCGCTACTGTGGTAGCGTCAGGAAAAAAACTTATTTAAAAACTTAAATTACTCAAATTTCGAATACTTAAACTTAAATTAAATTTAAGGCAGCAACTTAAACTTGAACTTAATTGTTTTCCAAAATGAGAACTTAAACTTAAACTTAGTTAAAATCGAGGGGCGAACTTAAATTTAAACTTAAACTTAAATGAATGAGGGCATACTTTTAAAGCCTACTATCAACTATCAAGTACTCTTGCCCTACATATCTACCAGTAGTTGCGTACTACTAACAGCTTTCGTTCTGGTAACACACTTTAGACTCTTTTGATATAAACTTGCCTGCCACAAAGACAACAGCGGCACAACCACAAGGGAGAAATCTCTCAGCCACAGCTCTCCCAGGCGTTCCTCCAACATCACAAACTGAACCATGCGGCAAGATAGTGGCACCAAAATCACCAAAATTAAAATAGCTAAAAATATAAAGGCCCAAGTCCTATCGACAGGCATCTTTCTAATATTCCGACACCATATTTCGTTTTCCAATTTGGTCTTAGTTCCTATTGTCCGTAAAATAGTTGTTTTCATAAATGCACGGGAGCAACCGGCAAATTCGGTTTCTTGGCAAATAGGGGGTCCCTGGCTTTGTTTTTTTTGCCGTCGAGATCCAGAAAACTTCTGCACCTTTTCAGTTTTAAACTCAGTTTTGGAGCACTTTTTTGTTATGGGTTAGGGAATGACGACCCTGAAGAGGCATACGCGTTTCTGTGTGCATCTAGGTTATTGTAATAAATAAGGGTTGTAGCATGGCTGCGAGTGCACTCATATATTTGTATGCACGATGCGATGGAAAGCTCCGTGTGGAAAGCACGAGTGGTGGATTTACAAAGGTGGTTTAACTAAACCATGGTTTTACGTAAGTTTTTTAAATGATTTGCACATAATTTCATTACGAAATGTCGCCTGATTTGCTACGAATTTCGTAGGTTTTCTTAAACTATGGTTTTGTTTGGCGCACTTGAAATTTCAGCAAAACAGAGACCTGCAGTGCTGCAGGTTTTGAATTTCAACTGAAACCATGCTTTAAAAAATTATACAAAATTCATAACGAATCAGGCGATATTTCGTAGTGAAATTATGTACAAATCATATAAAAACGTACGAAAACCATTGTTTAGTAAAACCACCTTTGTGAAATCCACCCCAAGATTTTCAAAATTTTGAGCAAGTTTCAAACAGTTTATCAAAACACGAAATTGAATTAGATCTGGTTCGATTGGGGCTTGATTAGGTTCGGCCTAGATTAAGTTTAAGACACTCTTACCTGCACGATAGCAAAAAGCTTTAAAATGGTTATAGCTTCTGGCAAAATGTTCCCATATCAAACTGTCTGCGCAGCGCATTGATTGCAATAATCGATTATGCTGGCGCATTTTCGTCACAAAAATCAGTACATTCATTAATCCGTGAAACGGTTTTAATCCGTTAATAATCCAGGACATGAAAATAATATGAAATACTCCTTTCTGCCGTTGCCAATCATAAGCTACGGCCATGGTCACACCAAATATGCCCGCGTTTGAGGCTACCGCTGCTAATGTTGCCAAAATGTAAAAAATACCCCCGATCCCTTTAAACCAAGGGTGAAATCCCGAAAACTGCAGCAGACGTAGCATGAACTCTTGACCCCGAAAAGCGCTCTCGCTACGCCGGGTCATGTGGGCAGTGGTCAGTGGGCTATACGCCGGGTCGATTCTCGGATCAGACGAAGACGAATGTAATCGATGCAATAGCATTCGCGATGATTTCGTGGGAGTCCGATTGTTGTTGCTTAGAATGCCATTTATGGGGTTTTTGGGCAAAGTATCCACGGCTAAAGACCCGCGACGAATTGGCAAGGTAGATTCGGTATTCATCCTGCAACCAAAAGAACACCAGATTTTAGGATTGGAATTTCTTATGATTTCTCATTTCTTAATTCTTATCTCCTATCTCTTATCTATTATCGCTTATCTCTTATTTCTTATTTCTTATTTCTTATTTCTTATTTCTTATTTCTTATTTCTTATTTCTTATTTCTTATTTCTTATTTCTTATTTCTTATTTCTTATTTCTTATTTCTTATTTCTTATTTCTTATTTCTTATTTCTTATTTCTTATTTCTTATTTCTTATTTCTTATTTCTTATTTCTTATTTCTTTTTTTCTTATTTCTTATTTCTTATTTCTTATTTCTTATTTCTTATTTCTTATTTCTTATTTCTTATTTCTTATTTCTTATTTCTTATTTCTTATTTCTTATTTCTTATTTCTTATTTCTTATTTCTTATTTCTTATTTCTTATTTCTTATTTATTAGTTCTTAGTTCTTAGTTCTTAGTTCTTAGTTCTTAGTTCTTAGTTCTTATTTCTTATTTCTTTTTTCTTATTTCTTATTTCTTATTTCTTATTTCTTATTTCTTATTTCTTATTTCTTATTTCTTATTTCTTATTTCTTATTTCTTATTTCTTATTTCTTATTTCTTATTTCTTATTTCTTATTTCTTATTTCTTATTTCTTATTTCTTATTTCTTATTTCTTATTTCTTATTTCTTATTTCTTATTTCTTATTTCTTATTTCTTATTTCTTATTTCTTATTTCTTATTTCTTATTTCTTATTTCTTATTTCTTATTTCTTATTTCTTATTTCTTATTTCTTATTTCATATTTCATATTTCATATTTCATATTTCATATTTCTTATTTCTTATTCCTTATTTCTTACTTCTTATTTCTTATTTGCACCAATATTTGTTAAAAAATATTTGTTATTTGCTAAAATGCACCAAAACGTGAGTAACTTAGGTTTTAACTAATACAATATTCTTATTGCAATTAATCTACATGAGTTGGATAGATTAGCACATAATAACGGGTATCAGTTTCTAGCTTATAGCCTAAATACCCTCGGGGAAAGAATCTTGTGTGACTCAACAAATTAATAAAAAAGCTTAAATCGTCGGACTTAGTTTCTAACTAAAATTACAAAATTCGAAACAAGGAAGAATGAACGAAAATGTTTCCTAAATAAATCTTCAGTCTCAATACATTGCACTTTATTATGTGAATATGTATTATAAATTGTAACGATCACAGTTATATGGTTAACTTCATTGGAACATTTCCTTTTTGTTATCACTGGCATCTTATACATTATGCATGCATCAACTATCTACAGCCTAATGCGCCACTGAACAAGCATCTACCAATGAGAGACTCAAAGCATGAAAATTTCTGCAATGCCCTAGTTCGTCCTAAATTCTCGCAAATACTTCCACCTGAAAGCAAAATCAAGGTCTTGCTTGTAAGGGAGGCAGCGGTTGCCGATGTTGCGAATTGATGACGTTGGTCGTAATTCGAAGAATAAGATTTGGTTCAAGATTAAATCAGATGGTACTTGCCAGTCAACGGATTTGGTTTACTTACTTGAAAGCAAACAATGCGCCGCTCAACCGGTGGTCAACAATTACGCTCTAGAATCAATGCCTGCATAGCGAATAATTATTCCTTGAGCTGGACTCTAATTAAATCGATTAAGTTAAATCCTAGCTAAATTGCAGCTGTCGGTTAAAGCGTCGGTTTTTGACTAAACTTTGAGCGCCAAGTGCTTCCGTGTATTTCATTTGCTAGAGGCTGTTCACAAATTCAGATTAACTAGATTAAATTAAGTGGATTAATTGCAATAACACAACATAGAATTTTCGTATCTTTTCAAGAATTTGCACGTTTATGCACTTGGCACAGAGGAGCATCTGTGTCTAATTTGAACAAGCTCGTCTGCTGAGTAAGAAGTTTCTACTTTGTGACGTCGGAGTGTCAATATTCCACAGGAAATATTAAACGTGGCCGTAACCTTTCAACACTACGAATTCTAACATCACCGTCGTTACAGACCACCTGCTGAGTTATGAGTAAAAAGTTAGTAGGGCGTCAGTCTGTTTTTTATGGAGCACTTTACATTACAGTAAACAGTCGCTCACCTATGTAAGTAGTGTCTTTTTTTTATCGAAAAAAATCAGATTAGGTAGATTTTGATTCAAAGCAAAGCGTACTACCACTATAACTCCAAATAAGCTATAGATATTTTAGATAAACCAGTTAAAGTTAATGTTTACTGATTAAGTTCGTCGAAGTAAAACAACAATTAGATAATCCCAACAAGCTCTTCTGCGGAGTGAGAAGTGGTGAAATTGTGAGGCCTGAGTGTCAATATTCCAGTGGAAATATTAGACGCGGCCATTATCTGTGAATAAAATCATTTTTTAAATCAACAAAACTTATACCCAATGCAGACAAATTTACTGTTCATTTACCTGAAAGCCTCTCAAATAGCAAAAATTGGTGAATTGCAGATTTTCAAGTTAAAATTTTAAAACTTGTTTTAAAAAACGTTAATAAAAATGTTAGATTCTCATCGAGATTCGAACTCGAATAACTGGATTACATAGGAGCCCAGAGTGCTAACCGTTGCACTAATGAGAACCTGTTTGAATGAATCAAAACTTAACCAATGTACACAACTTCTCTGTGTGCGACAAAGCTGCAGCTTCACATGCATAATCTAAGATTTGATTAGTGAAAATTTAACTAACGCAATTTGATTCAAGATAACATCAAATAGAGTCGTTTTGCTGATACAGTAGCTCTGCTGATTAGCTCCATGACAAATTTTTGTTGTTTTAGGCTATATAAATGCCGCTTTTATCAGCGACCGGTTGGCTCAGTTGGTTAAGCTATGGATTCAGAATCCAAATGTTAGTGGATCCCACTCCAGCGCTTTCCGTTTTGCAGTTTGATGCGAGAATTGTGTCATGGCTGAAAAGCCAACTCGTAAGCTAGGTAGAGAGAAGACGGGAGGTACCTGCCTTTCTAGTGTTAATTAACACTAGAAAATTGACCTACCCCAAAAAACATAGGAGAAGGAGAATCTGAATATAGAATATAGGGGCCGCGTAAAAACAGATTGAAAGTTTTTGGAAATACTTATAACGTTGCATTATATCATACCTGTCTTGAAATAACAGTGCAATAACTAACGACAATAACTAAGTGCACGCTGCTAGATTCACAGCGTGCCGTATAAGTTAGTTATAGCACTGCTGTAGGCGTGCATCTTAGTTATTGCACTGTTATTTCAAAACAGTTACAACATAAGTACATTATAATACTTTGTAGCGTGCACTCAGCAATCATTTGCACTGGCACGTGAAGCCCGCGTGCATAAACTCGTGCGCTGCGCGCACTCGTTTACATCTCTAATCGTGCTATAACCTACACGTGTAGGCAAAAGTTATCGATCAAAAAATTAAAAAATTGAGCCTGCTCGGAGTCGAACCGGAGACCTCTCGCACCCAAAGCGAGAATTATACCACTTGACTACCGAGCCACATAATATGACCATAAAAAAATTCGAAACAATTTGCAAAATCAGCGCATCGCTGCAACTGCAAGCAACCAGCAACCGGTCTGGGAATATGTATACATGTGTACATGTCTTGCATACAAATTTTGTTATCATAAAACTAGTGAGAGCAAAAATATTCATGAGTCAAACCTTATCAGCATGGAGCACTGTGATAATGACAACAAGCTTTGAAGCAGAAATATTAAGCCCGGATGGCTCAGATAGTGCGCGTTAAGCATCTACTGATCAGAAGATTGGTGGTTCGAATCCACACCGGTGCTGACTGTTTTGCATTACATCATTTCCCGATTACTGTTTTTGGACTTGCATTTCCTTGCTTGCAAGATTTGACCTACCTACCTTTCGAGTGTAATTTAACGTAGAGAATTTGACCCACCCAAAATTACATAGGAAATCGAGAATCTGAATACCTATAGTATATACGCGGCTCCTAGGGGCCGCGTAAAAACATAAAGGTCTCATGCTTCTGCGTTGAGTTATTCTAATTAAATCAGTCAATCTAATCCCGTTAATCTGAGTTTGTGAACAGGCCGTTAGCCAACAGCCTTGCCAGGTAAGCTTGATTACTGCAGTACTCTAAAACCGGTTAAAAATAAACAAGCAGGCCCCAAAAGGGGCAAGGTTCCTTTGTTGAGTGCAAAATCCATATTTGTCAGTTTTGTCAGTCATCATGTATGTACAAAATTTTGTGGCAGTGCAACAACCGGCCAAACCATCAAACACGTGTAAAATTTGTGCTGCAACAACCGGCCAACTGGCCAACTGCAGATGAGAGTTTTAAGATTGCTGCGAAAAATTGTCAGTTCAAGCTTTTCGGCTGAAAATTTACAGAAAAATAGAATAAAAGTTGAGGTTTATTTTAAGCTACTGCTTGTAAAAAATGGTTGAATAAATGCTGGATCAAAATGCTGCAAACTTTAAAGTCGATTTTCTCATTTTCAACTTTTTGTAAGTTAGCCGGTTGTTGTTCTAGGGGACCGAATTACAAATTAAGACCTCTGAAAAGGTGTTGTTTATAATTGTTTCATTTAAAATTGTGAAAATGCTGTTTTTCAAAAAAAAGAGTCAGCTCCCATACTGACTTTACGTGTTAATCATATGCGCATAACAGCATGTGGCTGCTACTTTTACACTGCGCAGAGTTGGTTTCAAAACAATAGTTCCTTCTCTAGAAGGAACAAAAAAATCTGCGTGTGGGTGAGTGTAGTGTTGTATGTAATATTGGCAATTGGCATACTTGTCTGCAGGCTTGTTCGCTTGTCCATAAGAGCGATGAAACTGCAAGGCCATTTTTGGAAATAGCCAAGTAAACTTTCACCATAAATCCGAAATGCAGTTGAACAAACCTTCTGTTTTTTGCAGCACAGACCGCAATAAACTAAACTGACCATAAAACTAAACTTTCAGCCATTTTTCAACCTACAGGTTTAAGTAGCCGTAAAAACAGCGTGAATCCTTTTTAGAATTTCAGTCTCTTTTTTACATGAACGCTTAATCTAGAATTTAATTAGAAACTTGGACATTTGCCTCTGGCGGAAGGAAAAGTTCAATTTTTCAGGACGGAATAAACATTGTCATATGTAGCACGGATGTAGTGCTACGCTACAGACATATTAAGAGTACATAATGGGAAGAGTATGACAATCCTTCATTGTGCGTATGAATCGCAATCACAAGACGCTGCGAAATTTTGCTAAACTTGTGCTATATTCAGGTATACCTAATATAATATACGCGACTTGCGAGTACACTTTGCAAACCACCTTTGGAAATGTGGCGGCAAGGTGTATTCTTAGGTTAGTTCGATAACAGGATTCAAGTGTCGAATAGCGTATTCTGGGTTGGTCTAGATCTGGGTTTGTCTACGAACCAGGTTTGACATCAACTACTTCTTACGGTAGAAATTGACGCATCGTACCAATTGTGACCAATTCATGTGCCGGACTAAATTAGACTCAAAATCAGTGTTAATAAGGGTGCGACATCCCTAGTACGACGCTAGTCCTGCGGAGGGACACGAGCGCAAGCAATACTGATTCATATTAGATTTATTAGGGTCGATTCATACGGGCCGCGCGCCCGACGGCCGTCCGCCGCCACCCGACACGACGGGACGCACCCGACACCACGCCGGCGCCCCCGGCCACGCCTTACACACCACTAAAAGTGTATGGGATTGCAGGCTGAACGGACGACAGTTGACTATTACTCGACCCTTCTCTGCAGGTGGAACAATAAAACAGTGTTTGCAGCTAAGACGAATATCAAATGTTCCACCTCTAGGTAAAACAAAAAGTTTTGCTCAACAATTGTATATTTACCTACATATGAATCAAAATTAAAGACCTGTTATTATGGCAAAGCAAGAAAACCTGACACCTTCGCAAATTTGCAGAACAATTTCATGCCAAGAATTGTCTGAGCGCTGAGCCCCAAAGGTTTGTTATAAATTAAGGTGGGTGGGCTCAATTGCAATCACATAAGTGATTGTCTTACGATAATTCTCAATTGTCATTATTGTAATAAACTTGATTATAAAAGCATTGGGGACCACAATCAGAAAATTTCTGGTCTCTCGTGTAATGTAGTAAAACAGGATTAATAATCAATTAGTGGCACTAATTTATTTATTAATGTAATAGTTTAGTGATCAGTAAATATGTAGGTATTGGCTGTCAAAAATAAGTAATTAGTATTTTTTGTGACGAATCACAAATTTTTACACTGGCTTGCACCAAAATCTAATAGCTCAAGAATAGAAAAACTAAAAAACAGCTAATCTCTGTTAAAGACAAAAAAAACACTCTTGCAGACAAGTTTCTCGGAACTTAAGTCTGACCAAAAATTGCTGTGCCGTGAGACAAAACGAAACACGTGATTATATTATGAAAGAAACGAGACTCGGACATCATGAGTACAGCGAGAAGTCACAAAATCACTTCACCTGCCTTCAGGGTTCAGCAACTTCTGGTCAAAGTTAAGGCTTAAAACTATAAAAGTGGCGCGCTGATGGACTGCTTGCAATTTATAGGTAACGGAGCATAAGACATTTTTTACACCCTGCGCATATATACTCACGTTTTTGTGAGTGCATACCATTTGTACAACCGGCCATTATACTTTCTCTTCTGTGTGATGCACTGGCTTTGGTCTAAGTAGCATTAACTTGTACATTATGTCGTATACTTGTGTGCTATTTTGTCTGACTCATTTGCATATTGTAATTGCTGTCTATCTTCCCAGACATTTAGTCTAGTTAGTGAGTTAGTTTTTGTCTGTGTTTGAGTTGTCTGCGTTGGACTCGGTGGGTTTAGCCCAGCCAAATAAAGGTGTTTATTCTAACTGTGTTTGTCGTGCCTTGCTGCCTAGTT
The DNA here is from genome assembly GCA_030248245.1 of Trissonchulus sp. WLG1_4. NCBI lineage: Eukaryota > Metazoa > Nematoda > Enoplea > Enoplida > Ironidae > Trissonchulus > Trissonchulus sp. WLG1_4. The sequence goes on from JASANF010007680.1 coordinate 16,996, forward strand.
TATCCGTTGCTGTCGGTGTCCTAACATGCTATTCGATTGCGTGTCGAAGACTGGAGGACCTCTTGGCGCCAAGGCCCAGTAGCCTTATAAGGATCGAAGTAGGTTTTTGGGCACGATCGCCCCGTCGGCTAGGTTCACCGGGTAATTATCCCGCAGACTTTTGGATTCCAGTGAGCCCCCTAAAGGACGCGCAGCTCAAACCCGCCAAATATTTATCGGTATATACAATATGTATGTATATAATATATATAATATATATATATATATACATATATATAATATATATGTATATGTATATAATATATATATATGATATATATATAAAATATATATAGATATATATATTATATATATAATATATATATATATATATATATATATATATATATATATATATATATATATATATATATTCACAGCCACACCACACAACCACAAACTAACCACAGATCCAGACCCAACAACACCCACACAACCCACACACACACCACCACACCATATATATATATATATATATATATATATATATATAAGTCTAGACACAGCACACTCTACTAGCTCAAAAAATCACAATAGACAAAACAATAACAACCAACAAACAAAAAAACCAAAACAATCAAAAAACATATATATATATATATATGTATATGGATCGGGATGAGTGTTTCACCCTTTTTACTACAAAACTTGGGCACTATTATGTACTTTTGCTTACTGAAACCGTTCAAGAGACCAGTACTTTAGATGTGAAATTAAATATACTCGTCATTGGGACATGAAAAAGATCCTGTATTGAATAATTGATAAGTTAGCAAGTCTACTACCAAAGTCTATTGCTGCCAATTAGCTAAAGTAATGAATCCAATGACAGTGAGGTAGATTTATTGAAAAGAAGAGGTCTGCTTTAAGCACCAGGTCAAACTGACAAAAAGTAAACCTTGACTCTGACTGCACTCTTGCTCTGACCAAGCGTACAGTGACATAACAGACAAACTTATGAGTAGATAACAGTGTACAAGTGGCTGTAGGAACAGAGACAAGCACAAGTTTTGATCAGCCGCTGCGAAGACCTGACTATGGTAGATTCATGCTTACAGCCGTTCAGTTCAGCCGGTAAAACTACGAAATAATCACGCCACTAATGGTGTGTAAATGTTGGTTATAGCAAGTTGTGGACTGCACTCAAGTGATTTATACGCTGAGTATACACTACCAAGTACCAAGTACTATGTTAGTACTATTTTTGCAAGACAGATATGATTCAAGATCAACTTTTATGGCGTGAGTATTTCGTAGTTTTGACGGCTGAATAGACGAACGGCTGTGATTATTGGTCAGACGGCAAAAGCATAAAACCCAATGACACTAACAATGGATGACGTATGACTACATTGCATGAAAACACGACTGTAAGTAAAAATCAAAACTAAGAACCCAATATTACTAGCAGCTTTAAGCAGAAAAGTAAATTGTAATTGTAGACTAATCTCTGATAAAGCAAAATTCTTAGCTTGGTCTTATTTTTTCTGTGCCAATGTGGGTCAAAAATAAGTCCTTAACAACCAAACAGGTCCCGAGCTTCATTAAAGGTTTATTCAAGTTGGAATTACGGAGTTTGCGTAATGTCTATAATTTGGCTGAGCGGAGAGGACAGGTTGAATATTTCTGCTCGAATTCTGAGACTACCTACTGCAAGGCTTGAAAGAAATTGAACAGAATAGTCTTAGGGCCGATTCCTACAATGGATTAAAAGGATTAGATTAAAATTTGTTTGCCTATTAACTTATCTCGATGTTGGCGTAGATTTAAAAAAATTTGTGCACAAGCGGGAGGGGCTACAAATGGTTGCTAGCGCAAATTTCGTAGGTATGAAATGATAAACGATATCATGAGTTATTTTCCAAACAAATTTTAATCTAATCCGTTTAATCCATTTTGGGAATTGGCCCTTAGTATTAATTCTGGGTTGGTCTATTTTTGAGTTTGTATGCAAACTGAATCAGTGAACGGAATAACGGAATAGCGGAATAACGGGAAAACGGGATAAGTGAATAACGATAAAACGGAATACGGTCGGAGTCACCTTGACAAAAGGGAAAAAAACGACTGTTTGCGACTTATGTAAAAATTGAGTGAAAATTTCCTGACGTGATCCCATTTTTGACATGAAAAATTCGTTGTTATAGCGAAATTCACACACTAATCTGAAACTTTTTAACGGGAAAAAGTGAAATCATGATTTCTTGTTGGTTCAAAAATAAAAAATGACTGGCCTAAGCAGGAATGCAAAACAATTGTTTTGATTTAATAGCTATTTCTTGCAGTTGAGCTTTGGCTTTCTACAATACCTGTTATGCAATAAAAATATTTTTTGACGTTTTTTGCTCAAACTTATGGTTGATAAAACTTTACAAAATTCCACTACATAAATTCTGAAGGGCTTAGGCTTTAATTATGACCATTATATCAATTTTAGCGTGCTATTTTTCAAAAAAGGTCCGCTGAATTATCAAACGAGAACTACGCAAATAACGCATAGTAAAGTGAAAGCTTCTGATCTCTAAAAAATTTACATTCCTGCTCTAAAACTTCTGAACTAGAAGAAACGCGTGACTTTGCTTTGAATGCCTTTTCACTCTTTATGGGTATCAAGACTAGAACTGGGTACGGTTACACAATCACTATCCGTGTACACATCTATTATTGAGGGCCGGTATCCCCCAGTGTACACGTTAATAAAGGGTTACTGCTATTATGAGTGCCACTGTTTACACGCTTACATGTGTATAACCGGTTACACTGATACCGAAGCAAGCGGTTGCACTAATACTAAACAATTAACGTGATCATTTACATGGGTTAGTGATAAATAAGTCGTTCATGATCATTACATATGTATGTATGTACCTACATAATACTTGAAATACATTATTTGCAATTGAATATGGTAAATGCATATGTACATATGCTGTAATAGTTATTTACACTTCTGGTTATGCAGTACATTTAGAGTACTTGTTACACAATTCCACACTTCTATTTAACATGTATACGCTGTAAAGCGTTAAGTATATACATAACTCTGAACAGCCTAACCGTGTACATGCTAAGCACTAATCAGCTAGAGTGTGCCCCTAAATATAAACAACGGTGTAATTGTTACACTTTATATATCAAGCCATGAACCATTACCGCGACAGGATTTGTTAACTTTAAAGGACCTCTCAAAGCAGTAGAGGCACGGACATAATTTTTTTCTATATTAAACATCCTATGTATAACCATTAAGATAAACTCGGCTTAAAGTTTTTCAAAAGAATCAATCTTGAACCCAGTTTTGGCACGTAAGGTTTGAAAAAACAGCAAAACCTCAGAAAATTGTGTCAAACCCATTTTTTTCAGAGTGTGTCACACAATCATAGGATGCTATAATCTTTCTAGAGGCCGATAAATTTACTCAGGCTTATAGCTGAGCAAGGATCTCATAACGAAGCCTATCGCAGTGCCAAAATTGGGGGCCCATTTTATGTATTACCGGACTAAACGGGTTTTTTAGTCCAATAGTACATAACATAGGTAGAGTATGACACTTTTCCAATACGGAGCGCAAAAAGCACTTTTTTTGCACGCCTTTTAGGGAAGGCACCCCCCATCATTTCAAAACCTTGTCCGGTTTTGAAGGCAGTCATATACTTTTCTTATTACCTATGTACTCTTGCTCCGAGTGAACGGTTTTAAAATCATGCCAAAGAAATATTGAAACAATAAGATTTTGGATAAGACCCTGAGTTAAATCGGTTTAAGCCAGGTTACAGTCCGCCGTAAAAAGACCCTTATTGTAGCTCCAGAGGAAAATTGGCAGAAAAAGAGAAATGACAAAAAATTTGCGTAAGTACAAAAAAAGTATGTTTAGATCAACCGTCCAGTGCATACCCAAGTTTGGTGTCCGACGTAGTAAGTAGGGCGAAAAAGTTAAGCCATTTTTACTTAAGTTAGCGTTAAAGTTAAAGTTAGCCATTGCTTCACTATACCTAAGTTGATTAATTCTCCAGTTAAAATAAGGATTAGGAGTTAATTCAGGTTAAAGTTAAAGTAAGCTGAAAATCATAAATTTTTATGTAAGTTTTTCGAAATAACTTTAATTTAAAGTCCAAGTAAGGGTGTTTTAATTTGAGTTAAAGTTACAGTTAAAGTACTACTTTGAAATTTTTTGTAAGTTAAAGTAAAACTTAAAGTAAGACCCCAAACTTTTTTAATTTCAGTTAAACTTTTTTGTCCTACTAATAAATATTTTTCCCCTTTTTTCCAATCCCCTCCCGTTCTTGACCGAGGTTTGCGTTTTTGACACAGGAAAGGAGCTATTAAGAATGCATTAGGTCAGATGTTGATGCAGCCAGTGACAAAAAGATGCTAAAATGGTTTCGTCAAATTTCAGACTAAAATAAATAATGGTAGCAGGTTTTTCTGCTGCCATTTTTATGGCACGCCAATTACCATTAGGCACTGATTTAAAGAGTGCTTTGCATTTAACGGGTGATCTAGTAATATATAAGCTTTGAGATGAGATAAAGTGTAGCTCAAAACGGAATGTTGTGATAAGCTATGTAGTTATTATTGCAGTGTCAATAGAAGGGATAATAAACGGTAATCCGTTTAGGCTAGTTTAGCGAAAGTTTAGTAGAAAAGTGAGTTCGTTAACAGACAGAAGACTATGGCCCAATTCCTATATTGGATTAAACGGATTAGATTAAAATTTGGTTGCCTAATAACTTATCTTGATATTGAGGCATGTAGATTAAAAAAATTTTGTGCATAAGCTGGAGGTGCTACAAATAATTGCTATCCCAAATTTCGTATAAATTAATAAACGTTGTCATGAGTTATTGGCAAAACAAATTTTAATATAATCCGTTAAATCCATTTTAGGAATTAGCTCTATGTATTAGGTTTTTCCTGTTCACTCGTGCATCGTTCTGTTAAAAGTAACAATGTCCGTAAAAGTTAAATTTTAATACCATCCCTTTTATACGTTTATATCAAAAATGTATAAAAGTATTAACTGTACAATTTTGGTCAAGCACATACATCAAGATTACTTTGTTACCCAATTAACACACTATATACTATATCGATTTTGTTTGAAATTTTACGCTTAAACTAATTTTGTCAAAAAAATCAGTAAATCTATTTGTGTAGTGAACAAAAAACGATAAACCATATCTGATAAGTTTACACGCGCTCCAATTGAGTGAACACTCGTTAGCGGGACAAAAAGAAAGCTTGGAATAAGGTTTGCTTTTTAGGTCGACCTTTCTTGGGCGGCGCAAAGCTCTTGAGAGCCCCCAGTAATAATATCCATGTATGCATAGAAGTTAAATTTACACGAAGGCTGCGCAGCTAAGGTGATAATTGGTTAGCCAGAAAACTTGCGGAAATTGTATTAGCAGCGCCAGGGAGATTAAACAAAAACTTTATGAAAAAATTTCATTAAGATGGCGGAATTGAAAATTTCTTTTTACATTTAATTCATAATATACTGTACCTATATTGCTTGCTACAGACTCCAGAGTCAAAGTCAGTTGATTGTGGAGTCAAAGTAGCGACTCTGTGACATTGCGATGGAATTGACAGTTTCTGTTTACAATTTATTCACATACAGTACTACAATTACTTGCTGCAGACTCCGGAGTCAAAGCGACGTCAACATCAGTTGGTTGCGGAGTCAAAATAGGTAGTGACTTTGTGACTTCAATCTATGGCCAGAATGGATTAAACGGATTGGATTAGAATTTGTCTGCCTAATAACTTATCTCAATGTTGAAGTAGACGTAAAAAATTTTGTGCAAAGGCGTGAGGTGCTACAAATAATTGCTATCGTAAATTTCGTATAAATTCACTATGTCATGAGTTAATAGCAAAACAAATTTTAATCTAATCCGTTTAATCTATTTTAGAATTTGGCCCTATATACGTTTAAGCCCTATATAGTGATTCCGACTCCTGAGCTGAAGCTTGCGTGAGAGTAGTAATGTAAGGTGTGACTAAAAGCGCATTCCTTGTTCGTATTACGTGGACTGAACTAAATTACGTTCAATGTTTAGCAATGACTATTGGCCTCAACGAGTAAACATAAAGTCAGCTGCTTAATTTCAGTCAAAACTCATTTCAAATTATCTTTGGAATAAACCGGTTTAACAACATGCACGCTGAACTTTTGTTATTTTCTATTAACAGACATGGTCGGGACTAAAATTAAGCAGCTGATTTATTTATACTATACACAGTTTAGGTTTGTTCTGATTTCAAAATTTCTGAACAAAGTACAAAAAGTCCAGTCCATTTGATTCCGTAAGGATATAGGTCCCAAGTAATCTAATAATATTAAGGAAGTAAATAACTAATGAATCGAATGTTAGAACGGTTACTTTATATGGTGCTAATATTGCGAACGCAAAATAGTGCCTCGCAGCTACCTATGAACTATAGGCAAAACATGTTTTATTTAAAAATTGGATAATATGTTTACAGAAACTATAATTCTGGATATTAATTAATGAACTTACAAGATGCCAAGCTGTGTAAAGCTGCACAAGAAACCATGCAGTTTTATGCGTAGGCTATTCTATAAATTAGATATTTGTTTCCCCTGGGCCCGGTTTCATAAACAATGAATCGCGATTCATTAGTAACACTGGTGCAACATCGCAAATCGAGTATAACTCGACCTTTACACAATATTTCTGCTAGATATTTTCATGACAGGTAGCCAATATGTTACACCACGTGTGGTTCAAATCTCATAATAGTCAAGTTATCCAGTGAAAACTATAGCTAGCTTGAAATCATTCATTAGTTGCAAATATTAGTGAATTTCTTAAAACCACTAATATTTACTAATATTTGGAACTAATGAATGACTTTGACTTAGCTAGACTTTTGTCTGCATTAAGCAAATGTAACAAAAGTTTGCGCACACATTATCTAACATATTGGCAATATGTTGTAAAAATTTCCAACATGAGCATTAAGTGAACGCAAAGTTATAACTTGTTTTTCAGCTTATATCGGTGTTACTAATGAATCGCAACTGATCTTTTATGAAACCGGGCCCAGGTGAAACTACACTACTGTGCTGTTAAAAAAGTCGTTGGCGTACGACGAGCTTTATTCTTCGCTAGTAAAAACGACTAAGTTTGGCTAAAACATGACGAAAAATATTTTGTTTGTGAAACTATGCAGCGTTTTGTTGCAACAGAAACGCACTGTTTGAGCAAATGCATCAATTTCAACGTGAAGTCAAATAACAAATTGTAATCAATGTGAAATAACAAATTGTAATCAGTGTTGTATGTATGTAATGGTAAAGGTAATACTTGGTGTTCATCTCCGCTATTAAGGGGGTAATTGCGTTTTTAGGTGTGTTTTTAAACTACCATAACTGCACTTAACCTCAACAAAAACTAGAGCGGTCTTTTTTACATTTTTTTTACACCTTGTAGCTTTAAAAAACCTATATTTAAAAGCAGATTATCTTTTGCAATTTTACTGCTGCAATCATTTGAATACACCCCATCAGCGGTTTTTTGACTAAATTTGCGCCACAGTTATGAAACTCAAGATCAGCCAACAACTACTAAACTTTTTGCAGTTATGCACTAACATAATATCCCCACCCGTTTTTTTGATATAGTTGATAAGTCGTTTCTACGTTGAGAAAATGACATTTTTGTGCAAAAATCACGTAATTTGACTTTTCTCTAAAATTTTCAAAAGCCCATAACACCGACTCTACAAACTATTTTTAGAAAAGGAAAAAAACGGGTGGGGATATTTTCCTAAAGATAATGTGGTTAAAATGTCGAAGCCGTAGTCCGTTTTTAGCTTTAGTTCTGTGGGCGCAAAAATTACACTGAAATGTCAAAAACCAAGAAAACGACATTACCCCCTTAAGCCCTTCAGTTACAAGAGTAGGTATTATTTCGGAGCGACCAAATTTATAGAGGGAAGCAATCCTGTGGACGCATGTTACCCCTTATCTTCCCATATGACAGATGTCCATATACGATAGAGAAAAATGATCTTAGTGTTTTGTTCAGAAACTTGGAATCTAACTACATATGCCTGCTATGTCACTTTCGAGAAGTAAATACATAGTATAAGCAGTTAAACACATTTAAAATCAGCTACAGCACGCATTAAAAGTTGTGCAACCTGACGCATCGTAGAAAACAAAACAGCATAATAAGTATGCCAATTAGATGGATAGGAAACATTTTGAAGAGACGTTACATATAAGGGAAAACTTATTATGTAACTAAGATGGCTCACAGAGGAAGTATTTGGTTGCTTACAAACTACGGTCTGGCTATCCCACAGAAATATAAAAAAAACAAAAAAACACCTGATGGTTTTCCAATTAACGACAGTTTGTTTGTACATACCTCGAGCACAGTGTAGGCAGGTATATATTATGCGTTAGCACAAATGAGAAATAATAATTGAGAAAATTATGCTTAATTATTTAGGGGGTGATACGATTTTTGGCAAGTAGCCAAAATTTTCACAAAATTGGTTCTGAATTCGAATTGAAATATCTCGCCACCGATCACTTCGTTGTCGTTCTCTCGTATTTTTTTGCAACCAATGAAATCGTAGTGGCGCCAAAACGAGCCAATTCGAGATTGCGAAGTTCGACCAATCAAAATTAGGCAGCCAAAATCGGGAATAATCGGGTGATCGTAAACACTTCAGTTCCTGTTTGGGTAGCTTGCGACTCGGTCGCTATTAGGTTTCGGACAAAATATCTAAGCTCGTTAGGCTTATATGGTCTGCATTCGTTTCGATCTGGAGGTGCTACTACTCTCGCTAATGCTGGCCTAGCAGATAGATTATTTGAAAGACACGGTCGATGGCGGTCGGAAACCGCTAAATATATAGAAGACGACATTAGTCAATTATTATCTGTTTCGAAAGCTTTGTGGAAATCCTAAATTTGTATTTGGTTATTTTGTGTTGTATTTAGCTGTTGTATGCGTATTTTTTTCTGAGGTCATACTGTAATTGAATAATTTGTAAGCTAAGCATTTTTCACAGCAGAATTGGTGGTTTCGTACACGATAAAATATGTACATGCTAGCAACATGAAATCTATTGCAATATTACTGTCCTCTATTGTTTTCTGCGTTGTAGTGAATGTTAATGTGTTCGTTTGTACTGGCTGTTATTCTGTTCAAATTTGACAAATAAATAATTAAGCATAGTCATTTACGCCTACTAATATAACTTGTATGAGTAAATGCATATCTTTGTTGAAAAAAGCTTCCAAATTTTAGAAAAATAAAAAATGCAATAATGGGAATAGAACCCGGTCCACTAGCGTCGACTTCGAGAATGTTACCACTAAACCAAAGGCTAGGGCTTAAGCCTTAACTTTTAGCAAGTACATACTAATTTTTCAGAAAAATGTGGAAACAACAATGTTACTATTATTATAAATTATATTTTAGCAAAGGGGATACCCCTAAGGGGCCGTAGGGGCATCCAAGAAAGACCCAGGTAAAAATAAACGTCGAAATCGTGTTCAAAGACTGAAATTACCCATGGAAGCATCAAAATCTCAATTTCGTAAATTTGACCCATTATACTATTCAACTAACCCTACTAAGTTACTAACCCTATTTTCATACCAATATTACATATGTAACCACTAAACACAAATAAGAAAGAAACTAGAATTAATGACATTTCAGAAATAAAAGAGCATTCCCATTACCAAAAGCAGAAGTAAAACTGCTGTTGTTCTTGTCTATTAAATTGATTAAGCTTGAATCATATTTTTTGCCCGCTGGGTTATCAGAGAACATTTCTTGGAATTGCAAAAAGGCTTAAAAGAACCGTCAAAATACACCTGAATAGAGCTAATGAGAAGTGGAGGTTGTCAAAGTCTGAGAAATCTGAAGTACTATGTACCTACATTCTGCCTTCAAGGAAATAATTATCAAGAGCAAACGTGCGTGGCTCATTACATAATAATAAATACTATCAAGAGTAGGTACATGCATACGTCTGTCAAGAGTACAGGATATGCGTGGGATAGTGCAAAGCTGCTGTCACGGTTTTATTTTAGTTTTTTCGTGATGCTCTGTGGATTAACATAAGTATACGTGGATTCATACATACACTTGAATATGTAAAGTAGCTCCTTGGCAGATGTACCCTAATGCTACAAATGAGCTGTACAAGTTCTTCTGCACGCTCCAGCGTGCGTACAATACTTGCACCGCACGGTACTTCTACGGCCTCGCTAAATACCCGAAAGTGTCGACAAAGCGAACGTCGTCAATGCGCATGTTCACCATAAGACGCACTAGACCTGCAATAGCTGATAACTGATTTGAACTTTTGAACTTTTGAACTTGACCCCTTCAGTTTGAACTAACCTGTCGTCATAACACTGAGAACATCGTGTGATTGGTGGATAAGGCATTTCAGAATAAGTGTAATTCCACATAAGCAATTGATTTTATTGGCTGATTGATTACAGTAATCTGAAATTTGTGACCAATGGTTTTTACGCCGATTCATCAGTTTCGTTAACGTGAGTGGTATAGTGTGAATAACTGTGAATAAAATCAAGTTAGACATTTTGTTGCTCAAAGACACTAGGTTGAATCCAGTAACGAATCCAGTAACTAAGAAAGTTAAAGAAACGAGTGTGTCTATTTTTCATAACTTTTGACCCATATTTGTCAATTTTCTGGTTTATAATTCCCGACTGGCAAATTTGAAGACGACTGAACGCGGAATTAACTTTATTCAATGTCACAAAACGAAATAAAAACAAGATATCTTTTGTCATAAATTTATAAAAATAAACTTAAAGCCCAAATTTTGAATTTCAAACTATTGTACATGTACCAGTCATATTTTACGTTAAAAATGAGCTTCTCTATTTACAAAAAGTGGTCCGGGTCAAAATCTACACTTTTAGAACCATTTCTAGCCACTTTTCTTTAGAAACCTATTCAGTTAAATGATTTGTAGTGTTAACAATTATTCCACGGAGATTTCTTAAAGTTAACTGTCACTGTGACACGGTTTTAACGAGGACCATGGGACGAATTCTGAGATAAGACCGGAAAACTTTTGTCTTTTTTGACAGATTTTTGATAAGCGACTTCCTTCGACGAAAATTGAGGTTAAATTTTGTACTTGAAAATCATGGTCAAATATGCACTTTTCCATTGTACATTCCACTTTTGCATCCTACATAAAAAAGCCCAGTTTGTTATGACAGGATTAGTGTACACAATTTAAAACAGCAACAACAAAAAACAATAAACGCAACTGCTCTGTGCTAAATAAACAAATTTTGTGAAAAAATATCTGACTCCTAAACAACACCTGACATTGGTCTGAAAGATTAGTATTTTGCGTATCTGATTAAATTTAACAGATTTGATTTGTCTTTAGCTAACTAATGATAACATGATAACAGCAAAAAACAATTTTGTGCGTACTTCGATTATGTATCTGAGCGCTGACCTAGTTTCGGCACCTTAATAAAGTCCGAAATTACTGAACCCTGAGACAAAACAGGTGGCGTGATTTTTGGGACTACTTGCTGTACTCTTGCTGACTAAAATTTGTTCTTTTCGTAATTTGGTTCTTTTTGTCTCAGGGTCCGCATTTTTTGGTCTCACTTTAGCGCGCAGTTATTAACGAAATAATGTTTAATCAAATCAGCTAAATCATATTTCGAATAGGGCAGTGAAACTCTGAGCTTACATTGTACAGCCTACAGTAGGTAATTTTATAAGCAATTTATCGTATTGCACGATAAATTTCATTTGTATGTAGAGCACAGCATTTTGCAGCCGATAAGGGCAAGAGACAGAAAGGACAACTTAGTGAGTGTGTGTGTCACCATGGCTAAAAGTCCGCCTTAAGCTCGGTTCATACTCGTCCTTGTCCTTGTCCCTAACGTTTTGTCCCTAAGCGATTCTATTAAAACTACCCGGCCAAATGAGTTGATCGTTTGTGTGAAGAAAGTCTGTGTCACATAACAGAGAAAGAATAACATAAAGAATTAGCCCAAACACTTTTGTGAATTCTTCACTGCTGCTGACCGAAATGTGTCCTTGTCCTTGTCCTTACGGCCTTAAGAACAAGCATGAACCGGGCTTAAAATTTATAAACAGCAATCATCTGAAGAACAAGCCTTTTTTCGGCATGCTTTTTTCAAATTTCACCTCAGAATAAAGCCTCGTCTTGGACAAAACCCCAAGTCGGATTCTTAAAGTAAACGTCATTGGTTTGGGATTATAGGAATTACAGTAGGGTAGGATAATTTCTGCATGGCATAACCCGTTAATTATCATTTCAACAAACAAAACTGAATTCATTTTAAAATTAATTAAAACTGAGAAAAAATACAGAAGCCAGATTTTTTGTCGATCAGTTTCAGTTTATGATAAGCCAATTTATCATAAATGCAATTCTTTTAAGAAAAACAGCAGATTCATGAGACAATATAAGTAATGAATTTCAAAAAATGGAGCAGTGTGAAAAAACTGATGTATTGTTGAGAAGGAGAAAAAAGACAGTTCAATCACAGATGGCCTGGAGGGAATCGAACCTACCATCTCTGGATCAGCAGTCTAACGCCGTACCATATCGACGAGCGATGGCTTTTTCAAACCTCTTTCGGAAAGTTCAGTTCATGCATAGTTGTCGGTAAAGCCTAGTTCATACTTGTCCGTACGGGTGTCTGTCAGTCGTGGGTAAAGTGTATCCGATCTTGCAGAATAAGAACAGTCCTTAAATTTAAAGTCTCTACGCCTTTTATGCCTAAATTTTTTCTAAACAGCGGGACTTTTAGGCTCGACTCATACTTACAGCCGTATGTCCGTTCAGCCTGCAGAATGACGTCACTAGCAGCCTAGTGCAGTGGATCAGCCAGCGCAGGTGACGTCATTATTTCGTCATTTTGTCGGCTGAACGGACATACGGCTGTAAGTATGAATCGAGCCTTAATTTTAATACAGCATGGGTTTTTTAGCCATTGCTCGAGTTACGTGCGTCATTCTTTGCGAAATCGCGAAGCCGCCATTCGATAGAGAATATTACATAAATACAAAGATCTACGATTTGTAAAAAAATTTACCAAGTAGGCCAAAAAAGGGGCAATGTTTCTTCCTTGGTGTCTACCGTTCAAGTTTAAATAAACTGCGTCTATTCCCCTACTGTACGCTACACTGCGTAACTCTTACCCTACCACCTACCTAGCTTATTCTAAATTGCACTGTATATCCTACAGTACCACCTAGCTTAATCTTAACTAATCTAACTACGTAAGTACAACGGCAAAAAAGTGCTGCAGGATGTTAAGCATCCCGCTGCATCGGGCCATTCGGTCCAAAGATCCGCTTTGATCTGAGCTGAGCACATCAGCTCTAAGAAGCGATACACAGTGTTATCCAGGGGCTCTTATACAGCTATGTCATTATTTAAAGACAATTTTCGTTTCTTGTCTTGAAAAATTTCTTTCTTTTTATTTTCTTTCTTTTTAAATTTCTTGCGTTTTCTTTCTTTTTCTTTTTCTTGGTGAATAAATTCGGGCTTCTTGAAAGAAGAATGATTGATGAAGCCTAGTAAATTGACTTTTTCAAGTTGCCGTTGCGCCTGCTTCTGCGCCAATTGTCGCGGTACGGGGTCTGTGAATGGGGTCACACATTGTTGGCCTTTGGCTGCCCACCCTTGTTATGCTGACATGTGTGACTTGGTAACCAAACATGTTGGTTTGCTGCCCCGTGTAGCATGTTGTTTTTCTTTCCCGAATTTATACGTACTGTGGACATTTTTGTTGATCCTACGTTTTGTTCATTACGTGTATGCTGAGTGTCTAAACTGTGTGTTCGTGTTTACTTCGTAATTATTTTTATTTTTTACTTTGAAGTAATGATTAATTGTTAAATTTAAATTTTTAAGCACACAAAATTTCAAACTTTCAAAAAATTGTTTGCTCTGAGTCTTATAATTTTATTTTCATTATATGTAGTCATTTTGAAAGCCATTATCGAATTTAGTGTTGGTAGTGTGCTAAACCGAGGAGGGTCCTTTCTAAAATCAAGACATTTTGATGAAAGAGGGCTCCTCCGTGGAATTTAAGGCATAGTCTTCCATTTTTGTAGTCTGCATGATACAAAAATATTTATTTTAAATTAGTAACTAGTACTAAATACCTCTTTAGTGAATATCGAAAAATGCTTACATTAATTAAAAAGCATATATCCAAAAAAGTTCACACTTTTCGAAACAATAGTACAAATTAACAAAACTTAGAATAAAATAATGAGACTCTGAAAGCTTAAGGCTTTCTGGACACCTAAGCCTATCTCAACCTAAGTTTGGCAGGCTTAATTACGTATTTAATCGTCTATGTAAGTCTAGTATTCCAGACATCCATTACGTTACGCCAAATGCTGACAGCTAGAATTAGAGCTGTCATTAATTTCTTTCAGTTTCTTTCTTTTTATTTTTCTTGTCCAAGAAAAATTTATAAATTTCTTTCTTTTTCTTTTTCTTCAAGAAAATGCAAGACGTCTTTTTCTTGTCTTTAAATAATGACTTAGCTGTATACTGCTGGTGAAACATTACGGTGCCGAGGCTGAACAAGCAGCAATTTCATGCAAAATTTATGGAGATCTTATCCATGGCCACGACCAGCCTTGCGGTCTGCACCAGTATCAGTAATTTTGAATGCAAATCATATTCGGTAGAAGCTAAATCACTTGGAAGAATTTGCTTCAAAGGAAGTTAAACCTGTCGCTGCCCACTATATTTTAATATTCGGAATGGTTTCTGGCATTAGGGCCGATTTATGCCTATAGCCTATGTCCGTTCAGCTGACCAAATTGCGAAATAATCGACACTAATAGTGTAGAAGTTCAGATCGTGGCGTGATTATTTCGTAAGTTTGTCGGTTGAAGGGACATAGGGCTGTAAGACTCCTTTAGGAAGATACAGTCTTGCAATTTACTTGATTCTTTAGGGCAAAGGTATGTATGTAGTCATTTTGAAAGCCATTATCGAATTTAGTGTTGGTAGTGTGCTAAACCGAGGAGGGTCCTTTCTAAAATCAAGACATTTTGATGAAAGAGGGCTCCTCCGTGGAATTTAAGGCATAGTCTTCCATTTTTGTAGTCTGCATGATACAAAAATATTTATTTTAAATTAGTAACTAGTACTAAATACCTCTTTAGTGAATATCGAAAAATGCTTACATTAATTAAAAAGCATATATCCAAAAAAGTTCACACTTTTCGAAACAATAGTACAAATTAACAAAACTTAGAATAAAATAATGAGACTCTGAAAGCTTAAGGCTTTCTGGACACCTAAGCCTATCTCAACCTAAGTTTGGCAGGCTTAATTACGTATTTAATCGTCTATGTAAGTCTAGTATTCCAGACATCCATTACGTTACGCCAAATGCTGACAGCTAGAATTAGAGCTGTCATTAATTTCTTTCAGTTTCTTTCTTTTTATTTTTCTTGTCCAAGAAAAATTTATAAATTTCTTTCTTTTTCTTTTTCTTCAAGAAAATGCAAGACGTCTTTTTCTTGTCTTTAAATAATGACTTAGCTGTATACTGCTGGTGAAACATTACGGTGCCGAGGCTGAACAAGCAGCAATTTCATGCAAAATTTATGGAGATCTTATCCATGGCCACGACCAGCCTTGCGGTCTGCACCAGTATCAGTAATTTTGAATGCAAATCATATTCGGTAGAAGCTAAATCACTTGGAAGAATTTGCTTCAAAGGAAGTTAAACCTGTCGCTGCCCACTATATTTTAATATTCGGAATGGTTTCTGGCATTAGGGCCGATTTATGCCTATAGCCTATGTCCGTTCAGCTGACCAAATTGCGAAATAATCGACACTAATAGTGTAGAAGTTCAGATCGTGGCGTGATTATTTCGTAAGTTTGTCGGTTGAAGGGACATAGGGCTGTAAGACTCCTTTAGGAAGATACAGTCTTGCAATTTACTTGATTCTTTAGGGCAAAGCTTCGCTATTTTGGTAACGAAGTACCAACCAGTAACCAACTATAAACTTTTTGTCATACCATTCAATGCAAGAATAATAAAATTTTGCAACTCGCAATAACACATAAACATGCAAAAATCGGTGAATACAGACCCAAAACATTTTTTGGAACTTTTAATTTTGTTATTTTTTTGGGCTAGTTATTTATTACAAAGTCATGTCTTAAATTTGGAATTTTTTGGCAATTCACAGCACAGAAATGTGTGGCACTGACAGGTTTAGACCTAACGGTTAAATTCTGGTAAAAAACAGCCTAAATCAGGCATCATTGATTGAATAGCCGCATGCAGAACATGGCCCTTTTAACTATTTTTGCTCATACCGCTACATGGTGGAACTCATACGTGGGTAGTTGGCAAATTCTGGGTGGGGGGAAGTACTAGTTGTTTTTCAATATTTTTGAGCTGCTGTATTTTACTTATTAGTTGGTGGGACTTTGCCTGTTTTATAAGCTAACTGATTTTTACCTGTTTTATAAGCTACCTAAACAAACTTAAAATTACTTGAATCCATCCCATAGTTTTTGAAACAAAAAATGTCGGGTGCTTTGGAAATAAAAAAACACCAAAATTAAATAAAAAACACTCCGTTTGCTATTTGTGGGCCTACAGTAACCCACGAAACTAACACCAATAGCAACAACAACAAAAGTTGGCTAGTTGGCCGCCTGGGCCAGCTTACACACAAAACACGATCACACATAACGGTAAGTTTACACACAAACACACACACAATTTTGTCCACGCGATTACACGTAACACGTGTAATTCGCTAGGGCAAATCAAATGTAAGGTCCTGTCGCTACTGTGGTAGCGACAGGAAAAAGTACACTACATACAACACTACATCGATTATTGATTTTCATGCATATACGTAGACAAAAATAAGCAGACAACGCCCAGGCTGAAAATACACACAAAACATACAGGCTATGCAGCCAGTTCAGCAGTGTTTAACGCTACGAACAGTTAGTTTACAAACAATAGTTCCTTCTGTAGAAGGAATAAAAATCCGTTGACCAGAAAAAAGCAGCCACGTTTTATCGACCCACGTGAACGGGGTTTAGGCAAATGAGGGTTAATGTGTTGAAGCAAAGAAGAGATCTGAAAGAAAGGGAGGCGCCGAAAATTGAACCTTAGGCCCGGTTTCCACTGCGCCAAAATAAGAAATAAGAAATAAGAAATAAAAAATAGAAATAAGAAATAATGGGCAGAAATAAGAAACAAGAATTTGAAATAAGAAATAAGAAATAAGAAATAAAGCCTTATGCGTTCACAGTGCAAAAATAAGAAATAAGAAAGTCAAAATAAGAAATAAGCCCGACCAATCAAATTTCAAGTTACGATTTGATTGGTTACGGCAAAAATTAAGCCGGTTACACATGTACATAACAGTTTTTAAAACGCCCAATCAGCGTGCACGAAGGCGGAGCTTAGGTTGGCGCGTTCGGGCAAACGCCGCTGATTGGCTAAATCCTTATTTCTTATTTCTTAAGTTAAAATGAATTTAACTCCTTATTTCAGAAATAAGGTTTGTTATTTCTGAAATAACAAAAGCTTATTTCTACTTTCTTATTTCTTATTTCTGCAGTGGGAATGACCCTTTATTTCTGAAATAAGCCCTTATTAACTTATTTCCAGTTTGTTATTTCTTATTTCTGCCCAGCGGGAACCGGGCCTTAGCGAAATAAATAAACCCATGACAAATTTGGGGCTGGTTTCAGTCAAACTATGGTGTGGGCCGGGTTTTAGTCACTTTCCGGCTATAAAACAAAAATAACCATCGGTTCGGGTTTAAAGTAATTTCCGACAATGATTGGTTTTAACAATAATAAGTACCCACCCTTAATAGGGTCCCATTTGTTACCGGCTTTTGTACTTTTTAGCTTAAATTAGGGTTGGAACTCCATGCGTTTGAAAATGAAACTAAGGTTTTGGTGTTGAATTAGGACTCTCGCTTCGTCAAATTTCAAATAAAGCCCGGTTCATACTTGTCCTTAAGGACACAGGGACAAAGACAAGGACAAATTTTTTTGCTTAGCTTTTCGTAACCAAACTGCACTTATGTAACGCTATCTTTATTCGGGGCGCCCTTCATTCAGGCAAAGAATGGCCATTGTCACAATTGGTAGGCCAGTTATTACTTGTTAGGGAGTCGCTTAGGGACAAACCGAAAAGAGTAAGAATAACGACAAGTAAAGGGCTTAAAAGCAGTTTTAAAAAATAGAAAATGTGTCGCGGGGTCAAATTTAAACCCGAGCTAATTAGGTACATAAGTTAATGGAATGCTTACATTGGGACAACTTTGAGGAACATATAAACGTTTTCCACACAATTATAAACAAAAAGTGCTTTGGACAAAAAAAGTAGTTTAGAGCACAGTTGTTTTGTGCTTCATAATTTTGACACATGTAACTACATATCTGTCAGAATTTTTTAAAAGGCCAAAAAAGGTGTTTAATAAGGTCTTTTAAAAGATGTTTAAAAAAGCATAATTTCATACCAACAGTAAAAAGTTCGTTAGTTTTTAACGTGGAGCAACTATAAGTCATTGTTTTTACACAGCTACTGCAAATTTCTTCACAAAACAAATCAGAATTTAAAAAATATATGTGAAAGCATGAAAAACTTTGCGACATAGGGTGCTAGCCAACTTATCTTTGGGCAAAAATTAGCTTTATCAAAATCCTGGTGTAGGAGTTTAAATGAACCAAACGACCCTCTTGATAAACAATCCTCCTAATGCGATACGCTATTTTCCACTGTCTCAAGAATTGTGAAGGCATTTTTGACTTTTTTGGCATATGTAGCTCAATTTTTGGCCTTTTTAAACAGTTGTTCTTATAGTAAATTACTTTTCTGCTTTTTACGCGGCGGCCTCAGCCGTCGCGTATATACTATGAATATTACAAAAGCTCGATTTGCATGATCTGCTTCTCCTTGTGTTACTTACGTTGTGAATATTGGAAGATCCTAACAGGTACGTCTTGCGAGTAAAGAAGTTAGTCCTACCTTCGCTTTGATTTATTAGTCGAATACGTTTTTGGAAGCACCGCTTCTTAGAGACTATTACTTTTGGGATATTCCAAGGAATATAGAACGCAGCACAGAGTTTCGAAACTATACCGAACAACAAAAGAGAGGCTATTGGTGTCAACACTATCTCATACTTTTATCGATATCGGGTTCCCGCTTCATGAACAGAGCAAACCTATGTTGTCTGATCTTCCACTTCAATATATCGTTTTGTGTCGAAAGTCGCGCCGACAATTATTGTACAGTAATGGTAGTTATCTTCTCGCTTACAAATGCTCATAATAGATCACGGCAGCACAGCATTACATTATATGTGATTATATAGATAATCAGTAATCAATAATCAATATGCTCACGCAGACAACACAACCACGCCGACTACAAAACCGGTTTTGCTGCTGAGCAGCGCCAGCAAAAGTGAACACTGTGCGTTGACCTACCGTTTCTTTATGTAACAGTCCTTACCCTAACACCTATACGCGGCGGCCTTGCGTAAAAACACAATGTTTGTGTGTGCGTGTGTATGTTAATCTTGCATCTCAGCGTATAGTGTTGTGAATAATACGTGTATTGCTCATCATGATCGCATGTCAGTCAAGTGCTGACTGCTGACTCCTGAAAAATTTTGCACACAGTGGGCAGTAATGACAAAACCTGTCGGACCAATGCTGCCTAGATTATTTATCAGAGCGTTGGTACCAGAACAGTTAGGGCCGGGTCCACAGGTTCACACCTCACAGGCTGTTGGCCGTAGTTTGGCAGGATTATTGGTAATTCTTCCGTATACGCACACCCTGCACTGAGTGAGAGTGAGTGAGTATGCATCATCTTCCGTATAGGAACACCCACTTTAAACTCAGGCTGGAAATTTAGTTTAAACTAAATTTGCGTCTAGCCCAAAATGCATCATATTCCGTATACGCACACCCTTTGTTTCCACTTAGTTTATAGGTTTAGAGGTGGTATTTATGCATGTTGTTGTGCTATGACAACAATGGCAACGGCAACGAGTTAATTCACCAGCCGACAATTTGCACAAAACGCGCAGTTTTTTATACGCGGTTTCAACTTGTTTTTCGGCGTGATTTCAATTAGATTGTTTTGAAACGGCTCGTGAAAAGGTTTAAACGTTTAAATGGTTAAACAAGTGAGCGTTTAAACGCGTTTAAACGTTTAAACGGTTGAACAAGTGAGCGTTTAAACGGTTAAATAAGTAAGCGTTCAAACGTTTAAACGGTTGAACAAGTAAGAGTTTAAGGTGGTAGTTACGATTTCGACAGTTTTTCCTGCTGCGCCACAGCGCAGCAGGCTTCTTTAGAATGAGGTGTCGGAAAAATAACGTGTAACTAAGTGAGTTATGTGTGTGCGTCTTTGCGTGTTTTCATCTGTGTGATTGTGCGGTTCTGTGTGAATGTGAGTGTGCGTTTGAAATGTGTCTGCTATGTTCAATTCATAGACTGTCTACGTAACATAAATGTAATTACCTAAGTACGTAGATACGTAAACAAAACTACTGAGCACACATACATTTAAAAGCAGCTCATTTGCATATTTTCTATGATTGTCTATGTAGATAAAATGCAATGCTAGTCGTTACACATTTTTTTCTTACCAACTTTGTTTGACAACGTTTCATGTATCTTTTGCAAAGTAAACTTGTAGCAAATTTTACATCACACAGGTCCCATTTTGATAAAATCTCATATTATTCACATAGTCTCATTTGCAGCAGTCTCAAATCACACAGGTTTCACATTGATGTTTTATCTCATATTATTCACATAGTCTCATAGTAAACGTGCAGCCAATTGGCTAATCGCACAGGTCTCAGCTCGATATTTTATCTCAGAAAACTCATATTACTCTCAAATACGTAGGATCAGATCAGAATGTAGTATAATGACAAGCACGGCTTTACTATCAGCATTGGTAAATGATAATATAAATGTACTTCATAAAATGAACGTCATTTTCGCTAACGTGAAGCTGCTATGAAGTCGAAATTAGGACCGACATATTAGGCGTATATATATAAACTTCCAAAAGTTGAACAAGTGATTCATCAGCTGATACATTTTATACCAATGAGCAGTTGTCAGGGATTTGTGAATCACAGGTTGACTCAGACGCATAAACAAATATGTGGAATGGTCAGCATTATTGGAGTGTATTGCTTGGCGATTTTTTAATCTGGTTCAAACACAGTGATTTTTAATTCTCACGAGACTTGCATGGTTATGTTATTTCATGACTTTCAGTGATATAGCACATGCACTTCAATACATGAAAAATAGTTACGGCCAACAAGAAAAACAGTTTGAATTTTATTCCGTAGGATTTACAAGATGTGGTCAATAAATCTGTAGCTGTGAAAGTAAGCTTGCAGTAGAATTTCAGAAAGCACGAAAAAGTTATTTGCCAACATGACAAATGGTAGTTGGCTAAACAAACAGTTATCAGTCAATCGGTAGTACAAATGACAGTCAGGCAGAGACCTGGAATTTGGATAAGCGCATGATTGATATATTTGGCTCATTTATACACAATCATAATTCGTCAAATCGCATTACTCAAAAATTTAATGCAAAAATTACGTTTTTTGTCAAAAATTTTGGGTGGAATGTATAAAGGCAGTCTAACGTTAAAGCAGTCTAAGGCGTTCTATTTCAGTAAAATAGAACATTGTAACGAAAAATTCTACACGTATTACATAGGTTAGAATGTTGCCCTTAGACTGCATTTAGCAAAACTGTGCTAAGATTGTCTTTATGCATTCCACCGTTTGCATCGTCTGACGCACATGCCTAAAATAAAAATCTGCTGCGCAGCAGGTTTTGGTTCACAGAGTGAAAATATAGGTTTGATATTGTCAGTCCCATTTTGCATTAGGCTCTGCTTGTTATAACTTGCTATAACTTTTGATGGACTCAATAAAATTAGTAGCTGTCTTTTTCACGTTAAAGAACTTGACCAAAACTACACTTATGCACATTATTTAGCTTAAATCTGTAACAAGCTTGTCAGCCGACACTGTTAAAGTAATCGAATTTCGTGAATTTTTGCATTTTTCATGTTTTTCTTCTAAAATAGACAGTTTAATCTTTACTAATTTTATTTCTTGCACCAACATAGACAATAACGGGGTGAGTTTTAATGCTAAGTTTGATGCATTTATATGATGCAGAAAAGAAGTTGCGGACATTCAAATTTGAATTTTTTAGAATTTTGGAAAATATACAAATTTTCGAATCTAAAGTATTTCACGCAATACGCTGAATTACAACAAATAACAAAATTGACACATCAGAAATTGTCTAAAAAAACATGTAAAATAACGCATGGAAAGATTGCAACAACGTAACTTGAGATTTAGTCCACGGAAGTGCATTTTTATAGAATTCTGCGAGTGAATTTGATGTAAAGCAAAACTTAAACTAACCAATTTTTTGAAAATTTAGTATAAGGTAGACACGTATGTGTGCCAATTTATCCCAAATTTTGAACAAAATCCCTCTAGTAGTTGTCAAGTTTTGCGGACTTTCGTGTAATGTACTATAGTTCAAAAAGAAATGTTACATAAATGTGACGTAATCTCAAAAATAGAAACGTGGAAGGATAAGTTTTGGCATCTAAAATTAAAGGTTTTTGACATGCCCGTGTGTCATTTTTTTCTTTTTTCAATAAACGGCAGTTTTGACTAGCTACTACTTTGGCTTAGCTAAACAAATTTCACAAAAAATTGTCGTAACTGGCTGGAAAATATTTTCTGTGAAAATTAAAAATGATTGTTTCAAGCTATTTTAGCAAGCATTCATCTCATAATAGTTTATGGTTTTCTAAATTAATATGCGTACTATTACTATTGATTGAAAATTAATCATAAGTTGTCAACTTTTACTGCTGCAAAACTGTCGAAAACGTTACGATTAACCGCGTTTAAACGCAGTTAAAAGTTTAAACGCGTTTAAACGTACTAAACGTTAAACGGTTCGAAAACCGCGTGTTTTGAACCCGTAAACGTTTAAACTGTTCCAAATCGTGTATATAAACGTTTAAACGCGTTTAAACGGTTCAAACCGTTTAAACGTGTCCATGCCTATTTGAGGCAAGTGCTGTATGTAGACAAGTGCTTTACTTTTCGAAGTATCACATTGTTGAACTATCTCAAAGGCATTAAAACCTATCGGACTAATGTTTCACAGAATGACTTAATTCATAAGGATAGCTCAATTATCTAAATC
Source organism: Trissonchulus sp. WLG1_4 (assembly GCA_030248245.1). NCBI lineage: Eukaryota > Metazoa > Nematoda > Enoplea > Enoplida > Ironidae > Trissonchulus > Trissonchulus sp. WLG1_4. Next base: position 40,383 of record JASANF010007680.1, read on the forward strand.
AAAATATTGAACATATATATGTACAAATTAGTGTTTAAAAATTTAAGAGCACAATTAGAAATTTAAAAGTTTACTAGCCAATATTTAATAAATGCACATCACAAAAAACGTAAATAAAAATTGACAGTACTACAGTCAAATATAGACTGCACAAACAGTTAGTAAAATATAATACAACAGTTCATACTTGTCCGTAACCCAAAATAATACGCGCGTGTAACCCTTTCTGTTACATCGGAATCAAAATTGCACTATCTTACACTAGTGAAACCTGTCGGCTTTATGTTTCACAGAGTCTGTTACTTCACGAGGATGCCTTAGGTACATATCCGAGTGAAGCGCGCCGGTGGCCAAGTGGCTAGGCGTGACAGTCCTATTATTATAAAGCTGTCCCTGTGACACAGGCTCCGTCTGTGGTGACGGATCAAAACCCAGCCAATGACTGGACTTAGTGCATTTTTGAACTTTCATGCAGTAAAGGGTTAAGCATAAATTGACTCTTGCCTGGACAGACCGAAAATTTGGGCCTTCAATTACTGCCATTTTGCTTAAAATTTAGACGCTTTAAATTTCTTTTTTTGCATACAATCCGAGAGTCCAGCTTTTTGGTTTTTTGGTTTTAGAGTTTTTTATTATGCAGACTCGACTGTATATTAGCGGACAAGTATGATAATAAACTACAATAATAACAAATAATGTATATGGCAAATTATATGGAGTCATCAATTATTAATATCTATAAAGTCCCTGGCACGGCTGAGGTACGTCTGTGCTTGGAGTTGGACGTACGGACATGAAAGGCTTGGGGTCTTATCCAAAATTGGATTAACGGATTTTATTAAACTAATTTTGTTAATAGCACAGCACGAAATTAAAGTTAAATCTAATCGGATAAATTCAATTTTGGATAAGACCCTTGGAGTCCCACCAGAGAAAGTAGAAACAAAAGATTTAGTAACCAAATACAATTAATTATTACCAAATAAGTTTATATAGTTCGATAACTGGTAAGAACCTATAAACAGTAGTTTGTAAAAATGTGAGATAAAATTTATTACTAATAGTTGTAATATTTTGTCTCTTATTTCACCGATGGGAATCAAAACTTATTAGACCAACTATTATAAAATCTCGAACAATAATCAATACAGAATATACAAAACTATATAATTAAAAACATATATATTTTTTAAGCACATTTGACTAACTGTTTGTACAATAGGTATTTAATTTTTACAGATTATAAAAAATCTATTTAAAAAACAAAAAAAGGGATAGAAATATCCAAACATGGTCTGATTTTTTGTAAGTTAAGCGTCTGAAAAACAGTTAAGCTGAAAGTATTAATCGTTCCTTAATGACAGGTACTCACATTACTCACAAAAAATAGCTGCTAGTCACAAAAAAGGTCAAATGTAGACTCAGTCTAAAAATGTACCTTACAAACAAACATACAGAACATCCTAGCCTAAAAATTTCAATTTAAAAACAATTTCAAGCTTAATTCATACACGACTGGAGGTCAAATATTTTTTGTGACTACCGGCCAATACTCCCAACTATGCAAACAGCCTATTTTTTATCCAACAAAGGGTCTAGGGAAGAAGATGGCGATCGATCCATCAGTTTATCGCTTAGTTTAGCCGCGGCTGCGGCTCCAAAATGGAAGTGTGAGAGGCCTGGGGGTGCCTGGATTTGACCCCCCGGGTAGGTTTTGTCCAGATTCTTGATAGACTCGTTCAGAAAGGTGGTTATGGCGCTGATAGCTGAGACAATGGCTGGGGAACCAAACCCGTGGGTTATGAGGGAGAAATGGGTGAGGTGCCGTTGAATGGACTGGTCTAGGACGGGCACGGGTCGAGAGTTACACAGGGGGGAGCGGTCTTGGCTCAATAGCTCTTGCAGTTCCTTTAGGACGCCTCTGAAATACATAAGACAAAAATAAACAGGAAGAAAAAGAATCAAAATTTTGAAATTACTGGTTCCAGCATATCAAGTCTGATTTTCTATTTAAATATACATAATTTTACGTAATTTAGTCCAACTCCAAAGCCAATATTGAGTAACGTTCTTTTTGCATTTTATCCGTTGTTCTTAACTAGCTTTATTACATATACATTGTTCTGTTGTTCTCGTTTTTTGTTTTTGTCCAATCGTTAGTGATATCTGCGTCGCATCTTCTTCTGCTTCATTAGCATAGTACATATGTCCCGTTATGCTGGCAATTTTTCAGTAAACATTCAACATTGAGAGTAAAGTCGGGTTCGTGCTTAGCCTCATGGCCGAGTGGTTTGGGCGTAACACTACATGAATACTGAATCTGAAGATTGTACGAAATCTCATTGAGAAAATGGCCAATTATCTACATATCATATACTTGGTCACAAGAACGCAGGGATAAGGTCAAATTTTGATCAGCTGCTGTGAAAATTTGACTCAAATGGAATAGAGCAAATCTGAGAATACGGCCCTTAAAATCAATGGGTGGATTTCACAAAGGTGGTATTACTAAATCATGGTTTTAAGTACGTTTTGCATGATTTGCACATAATTTTATTAGGAAATATTGCCTGCTTCATTATGCATTTCGTAGATTTACTGTTACCGTAGCCACAGTAGAAATTTCAAACCTGTAGCACAGCAAGTCTCTAGTTTGCTGAAATTTCAGTTGAGGTACGACAAAGGTTTCCAAAGCATTATATATACCTAGCGGCGGCAAGGGAGTCTCGTCTCCTCTGAACCTCCACGTGACTGCCATTGCAGTTGACTCGATTTAAATACTCGGCTGCCTGGCGTCCCGGAAACTCTGTTTCACAAACGTAGCCGAAATCACGAGCTAAATGGATGGCTTCGCCTGAAATAGAAAAAAATTATTAAAACGAATTTGATTGGTTCATTACCGCCAGTGCTACATTTTGATTGGCTGAAACGGAATATAGGCAGATTTTTTCTTGCTCAAACTTTATTTATTGTATTCTACTACTATATACTGTATTTAGTTTATTTCATCTACATATGTACATATGTACCACTTGTTATTGCTCATTTATTTTATTAATTCTAGTATTTATATCTTATCTATTTATTTCGTTAGTTCGATACTTGTTATTTTAGAAAATGTCTGACCAAAAATTTGCTGAACCCTGGCACAAAACAGTCGTGATTTTTTGATTACTTGCTGCACTCAGGGGTGGACGCGGGTCGGAATTTTCGACCCGCGACCCAACCCAACCCACGGCTCGACACTCGTGGGTAACCCGCGACCCAACCCGCGCCGTAAAACCCGACCCGCGACCCACTTTGACCCACCACTCTATAACCATAACGTACATTATACAGGGGCGTGCAGCCAGGATTTTGAAAAGGGGGGGTCGTACCTTGTCCTTGCTGACTTATTTGAACTCACTATTGCGGGGTCTGAGCTCAGCGCCCAGAATACAATTATTTTTACACTTATTGGCGAAGTGGCTTACATGACAAAATGTAAATTTGGTCGTTTAAAGTAAAAAAACTAACTGTTGCGGGGATCTGGGGGCGACAGCTCCCACAAAAATGGAGTTTTTCTATTTTTTGGACGAATTTGGTCAACTGGAGACGTAATCAAAAAAATTTTACGACAGGTAAATTAAAAACAGCAGATGGGAATTTCATATCAGACAATTACACAACACAAGCATATATAAGCTTTCATGAAAGTTAACAAGGAATGGTAACGGTAATATAGTCCGCAGGGGTCTGGGGGCGGCAGCCCCCAGGAAAATTTTTTTAGAATGTATTAATTTTTAGGCCAAATTTTGTCCATTGGAGACGTATTAGAAATTTTTTTGGCAGGACTATAAAAACCAAGGGGCGACCCTTGTCGACAATTTCTTCAGGTTTCCGTTTACGCGGGTCGGAAAAAATTTTTTCGACCCACTCAGCCTGAAGTGGGTACCCGCGGGTCGACCCACGGCTCAAATTTTCCGACCCAACCCAACCCAACCCGCGGGTACCCACGACCCGCGTCCACCCCTGGCTGCACTCTAGATATGTAATTCGGCGATTAAAATGAATTCGTCCTGTGATGAATCGCATAAACTAACTCGTTTAAATAGTGGTTGAGTCACGGTGAAGAAAAAATCTAGTGATAAAATTCGTTTGTAGTTTTTGATGCTTTCCAACTGAAAACGAACATTAGAAATTTCGAATAAATCTTCAAATATTTCACTGTGCTCAAATTTTTCTAAATTAAGTTCTTGCCTAAAGTTTTCTGAAAAAAATTTAAAACATTTTCAATAAAATTTGTGACACTTTCCCTAAACGATAGTGTGAAATTAATTCGACATACACAAAAGAGATTTTTTCAAGTATATAAAATTTTTCAAACTTTCAAACCTCAAGTATATATCTATTGTCCATGAAATTTAAATCATCAATCCCCACTTGAAAATCAGAAATGGCTTAAAAAGGCCAAACACTAGTTGCAGTAAAATGAATTCACACCCCATATGGGGCAAATTATTAAGTGGCCTGTTGTAGAAAGGTCAGTTCGGGTCAGTTAAATTAAGACTCATTTAGAATCAACCTACTATAGCCCACTTAATACTGAAATCTTCCACTTGAAGGTAATAAACCGTGTAATCCGACGAAAAGCAATATGTTGCTTTTGTAACCATTTATTTTCAGTCAGAAAATCCAGGTTTAAGGACCAATTCCTTTACCAAATTAAATGAACTGCACATATTTTGGCCAGTAGTTCAGAAATGGATATCGGACTAAACGAGTTAAAACCTGTAACTCATTAATAAACTATGAAATACCAGATTAAACAGATGCAAAAATATTATCTTTTGCATTAAAGTTATACATTTAGTCCGACTAAAAATTATTTTGTTGAAAATTAAGATAAAGTTTTTCTTAAAAGTTGGTGAAACAAGTAAGTTTACACTAGTGATGTGGATCGGACCGGATCGGTCCGAAATTTTGATGCCGATCCGATCCGCATGCTTGATTGGCGATTCGATCCGATCCGATCCGATCCAGGCCCGGATCGGCCGATCCGATCCGATCCGCCGATCCGATCCGATTCAAAATTGCGTAACCTCGATGAAAGCTAAAAAATCTCACTTTTTTTGTAGAAATATTGTTAAGTGTAACTTTTTACATATAAAACTTTTTATATATATTGCTATAAAAACTTAATGAGTTTGTATATAGATGATAAGATGACATTTTTGCAATGAGAGCTAATTAGACAATCCCACGACCAAAATTTTTGATTATTTGGAAATGGAACTGTCTTGAAAGTTTTGGGCCACTACCGCAGGTTGTGGTTGGGTTGGGTTGGACCGAAAAATTTGAGCCGTAGGTCAACCCTTGGGTACCCACTAGCCACGTTAGGCTGCGCGGGTCGCTGCATTTTGTCAAACCGTCGAATTCAGAAAACTTTTTCACGTATTTAATCCAATCTGGGTGCATAAATTTGGGTACCATGCGGTTAAAGTAGGTAGCACTGTGAACAATGTACAGCTGTACACTGTGCAAACTGTGCAGGGGTATCAGCTAAAAACGATCGATCATCAGGTATATACGGTATCTTAAAATGGTGGGTCAAGTTGGTCGTGGGTCGACTTTGACGGCGCGAGTTGGATCTTGGATCGTGGGTTACCCCCAAGTGTCAAACCGCGTGTTTGATTGGGTCGCGGGTCGAAAATTTTGATACGCGTCGATTCTGTCTGTAACGAATAGTGCACAACTCTTGTGTTAATGAAAACAATGTTGTGTAGATTTAGTATGTATGTGTCTTCACTCAACTTCAATGATCAGAAACATTTTCCCACTGATGTATGCATAAAATGTACGCTTCCGCTGTTATAAAGCCAATATTTTGATAATTCGAGTAGTAGTTATAGGTACGTGTGCGTTTGATTGATCGCTCAAAAAGTTTTTGAAATTGTCAAATTTTTGTCAAATTACAAATTTTGTGGTCAAGACTCAAAATTTATACTACCGATCCGGATCGCCGATCCGAAATTTTGAAGCCGATCCGATCCGGCGATCCGATCCGGCAAATTCAGCGATCCGATCCGATCCGACCCCCGGATCGTCGATCCGATCCGATCCGGCGATCCGATCCACATCACTAG
>JASANF010007682.1:0-28718 GCA_030248245.1 Trissonchulus sp. WLG1_4
AATTTAATGAGAATAAACACAGGTTAGAGTTGGGCGAAAATAGTAGATAAACGAGACGAATTGAATACACGGCCGCACAGGCTTAAAAACTACCCGCACACTGAAAATCAAACCTCCAGGCTACGTTACAACAAGGCTGACCAAACGTACACGCACAGCAGAAAGCGAGTACGTATATATATATATATATATATAGAGAGAGTAGAGAAGCCATATGTGAACCGGCCCAATCACTTGCTCCCTTAAACCGGAATAACTCAGCCGTGGATACTTAATCACCCATATTTTTTACATCAACTTGTAGAGGAAAAATAAATGTCCAAACGGGTTTTCATTTTTTAAATATCACACAGTTGACTACGAGAAATAGTTCATTGAAAATGCGTACTCAAAAAAACCGTTTTGTCCGACCTAAAATGCTACGTGGCCAAATTTGGAAAAAGTTCATTTTTGAAACAATTTCAGCTGTAACCTATGATAAATTTAAGTACATATGGGTAAGAAAAGCAGCTGAGTTTACTGGTACTATTTATTTAGCTCAAAAGTTACTCTAATTTCAGAAATACTCAAATATTCGATTTTTCTAAAGTATCCCAAAAGTGAATCATTTTGCGGTTTTTGACTAAAATTGAGAAATAACATTAAAATTCTTCAGTGAAAAACTCTAAATGCTTTCAGTTCGGTGAGTTTTCACCTTATGTAGTTGGGCTAATTTCTCAATATTATGTTGCAAAATTATCGATTTTTAATAAAAAATCTTTTGTTAAAAGCACCCATGTGGTACCTAATATTAAAAAGCTCCTATCGCACCTAGAAATAAGTTTTTTATTTAGCTGACTTCGCTTACTTTTGTTCTATCTAATTATCTAGAATTCACACTTTTTTAGTTGACTGGGACGTTAAAATTGGCACTGGTTCAACGAAGGGACCCCAACAGTTCACTTTAAGACCCGCTCCCAAATGTGAACCAGAAGAAGATTGTAGTTAAATTTTTGGTTGCAACTTTGTAAATAGTAAAGGTTAAAACATGATTTTTCCTGTTGTGCCACAACACAACAGGTCTTAATTCTGATTTCTAGCGCAATACACAGGACTTGTAGTGCAATGTAAGTTTGTGCGTTAGTTTACTTTGCACTTTAGAGCAATTGTGCGTGCGTCACATCATTGCCTAGTGCAAAAAATAGACAGTGAGCAGTGAAAAGTTTCAGTGTGCGTTTGTTTAGTTCATGTGTGTCACCTAGCGCGCGTGTGTCACATTGCAGATAGTACCCGATATGACAGTGAACATGCTGAGTCTGTCAAACTGTAAGAATATTTTTTATTTACTTGGGCGATTAACCCATGCCAATAAAACCTACGTATTGAATCTCTATGTACAGTTAAGACTTGGTATGCTGTAATAATAATAATAAATATTACGTCACAAATGTAGACATTAATATGCGGTAGCCTAATATGCAAATTAGCTCATACGTCATTATATGAAGCTGCAATCTGTAAGAATGAGTTGTCAAAGTGACTTCAAATGCTGGCACAATGTCAACGCATTGTCTTGTGCCGGAAGCTTTTACCAGTCAAGCCAGTGTCTTGTCAGTGAATTCAGTGGGACACAATACAATGTCATGGTTTTGTGTGGTTGAGCCACAGCTTTTGTGTACAGTATGCAAAACACCGATTTCACTAGCCATTTAGTTTTTTGATGTAGCCTAATCTTCCAATTTGGCAAACAGATTGTTGAGTCATGATCAAGTATGTACCTTCAATTTTTGTCATACAGGATGTAACTGTGACGCAAAAATAACTGCGTTAATCGCGGTTTTTTAATTCATCCATGATCCGCAATGCAGAATGCAGATGGATTAGCTACAAAAACTTTAGCATATGTTTGATTGATGGCTTATCAAAAACTGACTACATACATCCAGCTCAAAGTTGGAGCATTAACTGTTGGTGTGGATCAGCGCGAGACACTAGCAACTGAGTTCAGAATCTCATTCATCAACAGACACAGTTATTCACTTTAGCATTAGGATGTTTTTATAATACACAACATATTTTTTTAGAAACTGAGTTGTTTTTACGCATTTTCTTGGAAGATAAAAATGTTTTCACCCTTTTGCATACACAATTTGCTGAAAAAACACTGTATCAATCTTTGGCACAATTTAGAGTAAGATAATTATTTGCTGCACAACAGGTTTTAGCTGACCCACTGGTCAGCTTACTTGAAAGTAATGCCTAATACTTACTGAAGCTTTTGCCGCATATTGGGCTTGTTACCACAGAGCTCATTGAATAGTTAGTTTAAATGCTGACAAAATTTTCTGTTAGATACTTTAGTTTAACTTCAGAAAAGCGCGCTCAAGTCTGACCGTTGCAAAGCCAAAAAAGTAGGTGGTTCACATTACGCTCCTCTACTGAAATTTACTAGAATGTTGTAGTAATGTGGTACATATGTACTATGTAGTGAGACTGCTACGTTTCTAAGTTTGACAGGCCACACTTTCTTTTGGCTTGGGACCAGCGGTAGTTTGTAAATGTTATTAGCAGTTAATCAGCCCCACAGGCTGAAGCCATTTTACTCTCATTCCCGGCAAGGTAGGATTCAGTTTCAAGAGCAATTTCCGAGGCTAGAATCTGGGGAAGCACCCACTTGCTACTACAACTGGCTCGTATGGCTTTCTTGAAAATGTGGTTACACAAGCCAGGCCTGCTGGCCGCCTTGTGTGGCTCACAAATAGTTAACAATGCATTAGTGCCTTTCGGGCCCAGCCCCAGCACAGCCGCTTGAACCAAGAACCAATTTCTAGCCAGAAAACCAGCCACCCGAATTAGAAGCGGCCAGGCTGGCCTAGGTGTGGCTCCCCTCTGCTTCCCCCGGCCTCCTCCTTCCCGCACTGCTCAAGTATTGACTCCACAATGAGCATTGTGTCCAGAGTGCTCTACTTGTCTCTCTCTCCAAAACTTTGAATAATTGCTCTTTGACAGTTTTCTTGCCCACAGCCTGCCTGCCTGTCTTTCCTCTGGGCTTTCTGACCCAGTCCCTTTCCACGGCGGCTGTTGCACTGCTACTCGCCATATTTTCTCAACCAACATCTAAACTGTCATGCTCGTAGCAACTAATTCGACTGTATTTGTCAAGCCCATTCTTATATTTGATTTTGTGAATACTGAATCATTTTTCATTAATAACACCAAGAGCACATAGGAGCAAAAGTTACTCAGTTGTGGCTCGTTCCTTCGGAATGCGAATATTTTGTCCCAACACCCAACTAAGGTTACAGCTTTAGGGAGATCCCCATGATCCACCCGTATGGGTCTTAATCTGCTCACAAAACACTCGCTAACATTGGGGGAATCCCTACATTTTGCAAAACCGTGCACTTTTGCATTTTGCAAAGTTTTGCAGTTGAAGTACGTACACACCCTTCACCGGTAAACCCCACAGCCTGATTTTTTCCTGTTGTGCCACAGCACAACAGTTCTTTAATTTGATTTTGGAACAAATACAGTGCGCTGTGAAATTTGCCTCCCTCTCTGTTTGTTCGTTTCTGAATAAATTTGCGCGTATCACATACATTTGTGCGTTTGTTCAACTTCAGTTTCTGAACAAATGTGCGTGTGTCACATACATGTGCAACAGAAACTAGCGGTCAGCGAAAACTGCCTATTGTATTAAGACTGTTCTGGGCCCAATTCCCCCACCCACAGCCAACCCAAACCACAGAAAACCAAACACACCCCAAAAAAAAACCCCAAAAACCCAACAAACCCAAAAAAAACAAAAAAAAAGAATTTCGAAAAAAAGTTCTCCTTTTAAGTTCTCCGTTTTTAGAAACCCTGCGTTTAAGTTCTCCGTTTAAATGTTCACCGTTCAAGGCTTTCAGTTTAAATGTTCTCCGTGTATTAAACGGAGAACTTCTAAACTGATCGACTCGAAACGGAGAACTTAAACGGAGAACTTTTTTTTCGAAAAATTGGGCCCTGTTCAGCTACGTTGCGATATACATAGGCTACATTGTTTCCAACAGTCAATGACTCACTGCAGCAACAAATCTTCAGATGCATTAAATGATTGTTTACAGTTTTGAATTGAAACAACACTGACCTGAACACAGTATACTGTATATGTGACTTTGCCAAGAAAAAACACACTTGCAAATCAAGAGACATGATTTTGCACCAGTTTACCATGATGCGAGAAGAAAGTCTTTTATAAAATATCAGTGCATAATATCAGTATATCACCAATAGTTAGCAAGTTAGGTTCAGGTCAGTCTTAGTTTACTTTCTAATAAATTTTGTCCTATGTTTTTTGCTTCAAAACTGGACTGACTTTGGACAGTTTTTTGCTTCAAAACTGGACTGTTTTTGGACGGTTTTTTGCTTCAAAACTGGACTGTTTTTGGACAGTTTTTTCCTTCTAAACTGGCTTGACTCGTCTACATCACGTCACGCGCTGCACAACAGGTTTTAGCTGACCTCTGGGCAGTTTACTTGGAATTTTATCCTTGAAACTTACTGAAGGTTTTGCCGCAGATTGTGCTTGTTGCTTTACTGATCAACTTTAGTACAAATTACTGTCCATGACCTCAGGTCTTCAAAACTTGACGAATTTAGTTTCTTACAGTATGTATATCCCTCGGAAGTTAGTATAGTCTACGTATCGCGTCCCGAGTAACGACTCTAAGCCGCGCGGTTTTTAAAAGATGCTGCTGAATTTTTTTTGCTCGGCGAAACTTGTAAAATGAGGACGGAATTAAAGATGTGTACCCAGGCCGGCGGGCACTGTGACTCCTGCCTGAGGCTTGTCGTCGGCTCGAGCTCCATCTCCAAGTTTAGAAACACAGTAAATAATAAAGTAATTAAGTAATTAAGTAATTAACACTAAGTAAAATACAGTAATGCATATCTGGCCAAGATGTTTGCGATAATACTGTTTTCTTAGATTCGAGTTTTAAATCTCTTATGTAACTGAGAAGTAACAGAATTACCTGAGGCTTATGAAATTGGGTTTACAGATGCTCATATTTTTGAATTATTCAATTTATCGGGTAGGTATTGCCGCTGTCACTACATGTCCGCAATGCACCTAAACTTGCTTGTTACAAAACTTCACCTGAAAAGGCATTGCCGTGCTGTCTGCATGAGCCAGAGCAGCTTAGCTGAGCTAGCTGTGTGGTTTATTAGTTGGGAACATGAAAAATAATGACTGTGCAGGCAGGCAGGCGCCACGGGTCCATCAATCTTTATCTGATGTTGTCTCGGCCCGAGCCTCCAATTTATGACAGCGGCAGGCTGAGCTCCCTCCACGGCCCGTCTCCTTGGCGTCCCTCTCATCCCTCTCTAAGTCAAAACTATACAAATTACAATGTTCTAAACGAGAAACGGGGCCTACGAGGCTTAGTAGTGAGCCTGCTCGACCATTTCACGCGAGCGGTCCAGTTTCGATTCCCGGTGCCTTCATTTCTTTGTTTGCGTCTAAAATGGGTTTTTTGTTCAAAATACAGGCTACATTGCATATTGTAGCCTATATTTTTGCGTCTACTGCATCCAGTGTATTTCCATTGGAGATGACTGTGTCAGCACCTGTCGTGTTCAGCAGGACAGGGTCTACACAGCATTGATCTGAGTCTGCGCCATTGGCATCAGGCTTATGTAGCTTTGCCAGTCCAACCGCATTCCCAGCGGACCACCCCAAAACCAGTGTCGCATTTGTTATCGCCTAATCTCGTCCATAAAACGGCTTAGTTTAGCGTAATACAAAATTGTCTATATCGTTAATATCATACTTAATGGTCAACAAAATTGGAAACTTGTTTGAATTCCTCATCCTTATATTTACCCAAATAACACAACTATATATATATATATATATATATATATATATATATATATATATATATATATATATATATATATAAATATATATATATATAATAAAAATATAATATAACAAAAAAAAAAAAAAAAAAAAAAAAAAAAAACAAAAAAAAAACAAAAACCATAAGCTTTGTTGGTAAGCAGTTAAATAGTTGATTTGAATTCCTGCTACGCCACAGCGCAGCAGGCTTCTTTACGTGTGTACAATGGTAACGTGCATGTGGCTTGAAAGGATTTGTGTGTGCGTTTGTAGCCTGGATGTTTTGACTCAAATCTTTGTGCGGGTGCAAGTGAACGCTAGTGTGTACGCCAAATGTGTATGTTTTACTGCTGTGTTAATGTCTGCGTTGTATTACATATCTGGTGTACATATTACATCCGTACCTGTGTTTGCAACTGGCAGGTTTTGCAAACTTCATTTGCATATTCGACCAAAGCCTACTGATCAATCAGACCTGCTATTGTCTGAAATTGTTTACATAATGTCACACATGTTCACCTTCACATACGTAGTCTCACACTCACACTTTGTTCTCAGTTTCATAATGCTCACCATCTCACTAATAATTGCAACCACAGTACAATTAGTAATTACTACATAGCTGCATTTCTGAGCACCATAGCGAATCCAGCGAAATCTGCTGCCGTTTTTGCTGACAGTTTCAGGCAAATAAAAAATTGATGTGCAGTGGAAATCACGATTTATTTTATAGATTTTTATACTAAACGTGCAGCATATTTAGAAAACAGTCTCACTAATCACTACTGTCGATTGTCTACCCCACAATATCAACAGTACATAATAGGGAAAAGTATGACACTCTTCCTTATTCTAGCTAATCGGCCGGAACGATGCCCCGGCCGAAATAGGCGTCTTACGTTTTGATTTCAGGTGGGATACCCCCTCCCGATTAAATCCTGACATGTCTTGATTCCAGGGGGGGGTACCCTCCTCGTTTCAGCACACTACCAGCACAGCATTGGTGGTGTCTTGATTTGAGGAGGGGGTATCACCCCTCGTTTTAACACACCACCAGCTCACCACAGAGTTCATGCTGATACTGTGTTGAAATGAGGGGATACCCCCAATGAAATGAAGACGTAAAACGGCTATTTCGGCTGGAGCATCGTTCCGGCCGATTAACTAAAATAGGGAAGAGTCTCATACTCTTCCCTATTACGTCCTCTCGATCATACATATGGTTCCTTTTCGGGCATTGGGTCTATTATAGTTGTTTGCTGCGCAGCCAGGTTTCATTTCACATAGTGATAATATAGGTTTGATATTTGCACGCATTGCATGGTCAGTATTTATTTTATTGTGTTTTCAAACTAATTTCTGATCAATTCACTATTTTTTAAAAAGCTTTTAAGTTTGTGAATTGTTTCCGTGTGTTCTGCCATTGGCATGGGTGTTTGTTTTGGCTGAAAAGTCAGGAAGAGACGAGGAAGGAAAACATTACTGACCAAGCTACATATGTAGTCTTATTGAGAAATACACAAATGCAAGTGTTACGTTTTGTTTCAGCTTGTGTGCCAGTGCGTTTGTTTTTTCCTGTTGGGCCACAGCCCAACAGGTCTTTTAATTTTGATTTTGGTATCTTAACACAGTGCTAGCGTTAAAGTGTCAATGTGCGGAGTGTGTTTTACACGTCTTTTATCTCATCTTTGCATATGTCACAACGACAATGCCTTGTATTTCGATGAGTTGCTGCGTTCGCGGTTGTTCGGAATGTAAAGCGAAAATGAAAAAACTTTGACTAAAAGTAATTTACTACATAGGAATCGACGATCTCCCATCACGGTTTCGGACCAACCAAACTCACCACTCGTCTACAGAGATCCGTGAATACCTGATGCTTGACAGTAATACTGATAGGCAATTCAATTTGAAATCGACAGTACAGTACTATTACCTGCTTCCAAAGTAAAGCAACAGCTACAGATTACAGAGAAACTTAAATTTACGACGTAATTTCATCAGTAAACATGGAAGTTCAATATGATTATTCATTTAATAACTTCATCGCTTTCCAAGTTCACAGTACCCTGAGATTTTGCAGTTTATTTGGCTGCAAAGGGAGACGCTTATTTTGGATACTATGTAAACTACATAAGAGGGTAATCGCTGGCCCAGCAGGTTTACGATGGCCTCTGGCCAATGTACTTAAAAATAAATGCTTGATGCTTACTGAATACTTTTGCCGAAAACTTAGCTTGTTGTACGAGTTTTTCAATTCCCTGATCAACGCAGCATTCGATGCATTAAATTTAAATTTACTCTATGTACCTTGCCGAGTTCACTGAACTTCCGCAGATTCACGCGAGTTCCAATTGTATTACGTTACGTTCACCACACGCTGGGTGTTCACCAAATAAACTAAAATATAGTCCCATAAGTCCTATTGTAGACGAAACCTTGTAGGGCAAATTATTTCTATTTCTCGTGAATGTTCTTAATCTCTAGCACATCTCGTCGTTGATTGGCTTATTGTTTTATGGACTTAGGTTAGCACTGAACTTGTTTCGGGCTCAGACTTGGGCTTAGGTAGGAGTAGCTAATAAATACTTGGTCGGTTTGTGCGCGAGCGTTCACAGGAACCAGAACTAGCACCCACTCTCTCTTGCTTCTGGTCAACAGTTATCTTGACATCAACTTTTGTCAAGCGAGCTTTCGCTGCTTCCTAGAGTCTTGGTAGGCTTCAATTTCCTTAATGGGATGCCACAGGGCTTTAAGCGCACAGAGTTAATTAGAGTAACCTGTTCTGAGCAAGCAACAATGAACTGTTTTTTGCGAGATTTGGTTGGAAGAACTTTGAAAATGACATGGCACTGTGATTTTGCGACCAAAGCTTGGTCCTTCCTGCATTAGTGAATTCTGAATCAGGCATTTTATGTTATTGTCACATGGCCTCTACGCAAGTAGTAATGCGTGGTGCTCCTCCGACCGGTGGACTCCCAAGAGTGCACTCAGAGAATATTGTGGCACTGTCCAAACACACGTCGACCTATCTGAAATTAGACTTAAGGCCTATTCACACGAGGGCGCACGAGCGTACGCATGAGAGGGCGCATGAGGTCACATGAGCAGGCGCACGAACGGGAGCATTCCATTTTCACACTGCCTGCTGCATTATTTCACACAATGGCGTACGCAAGTGTGCGTGTGCCATGGAGCAAAATGCACCCTCGTGTGAATAGGCCTTGAGCGTCCACCCTAAGATTTGTCGGTGGGTGTCAGTTGTCACAGGAAAATTCGCCCCTTCTAAATTGCCTTTTTTATGATATTTCGATTGTTTCAACTGTGTACTGTAATGCTTTTGTTATTATTGTTATTATATAACATTTATGAACATTACGCCATTATTGCTAAAGCTTGAATAGTTTTTGACTAAATTTTGTGGTTTTGCACACTTTTAGCAAAATGCCAACAGTTGGTGTCTTTGCCGCTGACTGAAATTAGAAGTCAGATATGCGTGGGTTGGATTCCTGTCGTTTTTTGTAGCACGGTCGAGCGTGCTCTCATGTTTTTGTACGCTCGCTGTGCGGGGGAAACGCCGCGTGGGTGGCACTAATATTTATAGTGCGCGAGAGACACGCCTAGGGTTTCCCTGAACGCGCGCTTTCAGATTTATGAAACTAGCTTGATCGTGCTATAAAAAGTACTTGTATGACAACTTGATATCATAATCACTTAAAAGTGAAACCCAGAAAAAAATTGAAAAAATAGCTGGTGGGAATTGAACCCACGCACTTCTCATTTCTAGTCAGCCGCCATATCCAGTAGGCCACAGCTTCATCGGATGTAACCCTAAAAGCGGTGTTAAATTTATACAAAACGTCAAAACTTATTCTAGTAATTGATTACGTCTTCATAATTCTATCAATAATGAAAGGTTACAAAATTCCACTTTTGTAACTTTTGTGCCACAGATACATACAGTGAAATTGCAATGCTTAACTTCCGCACCTTGATAACATGTACACAGTTTTTTTGATTAGACAACTTTTTTTATGCAATTGAGTTTGAGCAGTGATTGCTTAGTAGGTAAGATGACTTGAATGACAATTTTTTGTTTTTTAATTCAATTGTTTCAATTCCCGACTTTCTGAGGTTTCAGGTATTTAGAGTGTGCCTTTTTAAAACGTCACTTTTGATATAAATTAAAATAACTAAAAATTTGTCGTCGGTAACGGAAATTCGACAAAAATGGCACCTCGACAAGATAATTGTCTTTAATTTAATCTGAACCTAATCTTGATTGCAAAGGAATTTTACAACACAAAAAAAAATACAAAAACACAAAAAAAAAAAAAAAAAGCCAAACAAACACCCAAAAAAAAAAACAAAACAAAAAGAAAAACAAACCCAAACACCACAACCCCAACCCCCACCAACAAAACGCCAAACCAAAAACACAAAAACCCCCTTAAGCAAAAAAGTTCGTATCAGCAAGAAATAAAAAATTATAGCAATTTGATTTATTGGAAGTTACTCAGAGCGCCCCCTTAAATCACAAACTGAGCAGATAGACATTAGTAAGTACCAGAGTAGATTACCTACATATGTATTTAGATAGTATTCATTTATTCAACTCAATTTATTCAATTAATACATGAATGCAATCTAATCTTAGCTTTTCAACTCATAGAAACTACTATTTCTGCTGATTTGATTGTGGCTATTGCTTGCACTAAACGTGTATTTTATCAGGCATGTATAATTCCGAATTTTCGTCAGCTCGGTTGGCTCAAATGGTTGACGTTGCGCATCTACTCAGCATGCATTTGCTGATCCGAAGGTCGGCGGATCGATTCTGTCTCGCAGCTGCATATTTTGCATTCTGCAGCAGCTGAAGATGTTGAGAGCTTCCCCAAGTTGTTCATTTGGGAATATATGGCACAACAGCGAGGTACCTTCCCTTCTAGTGTTAATTAACACTAGAAATTCGACCTATTCAGTTTAACGTAGGAATCTGAGTTTCTGAACATAATATCAAGAGTACATAATAGGAAGAGTATGACACTGTCCTTATTATGCCTGACAGCGCGCGTCGAATGCGGAGCGCGAAATAGCTCGTTTATGTACGGTTTTGAGGGGGGGTACCCCCCCCTCAACTGAAGACCCCGTACTCAACTGAGGGGGGTACCCCCTACTCAGTTCGATACCCCGTGCTCAACTGAGGGAGGGTGTCGTGAAGTTTCAACTCACGAGTCGCATACACATATAGCGAAGATATGTACTGAAAAAGGTTGTATACAAAAGTGTGGTGTGTTGTATCAGCATCGACAGTAACCAATTATTTTGCGAACTTTGCGAACTGATTTACTGCGAATATCGCGATCCGCCTGCAGTCGCTTGCGAGTTGGACGATTACGACTACGGTTCCAGTTTCGACTTCTATTGAACTGTTACCTTAGACGCTCGTTTGCCTTCGAACAGTACATATCTTCGCTATATGTGTATACGACTCGTGAGTTGAAACTTCACGACAGAGGGGTACCCCCCTCATTTCAAGACACTGACAAGGACTTTTGTTGATGTGCTGAACTGAGGGGGTGGGGGTTAGCGCAAGGTTCTCTTCCTATTATGTTCATTGTTCATTTTATTGCAAAATTCCAAACATAAAATCCCGCACGGGGACATATTATGCTGTTGTGACAAACAAAATAAGCATGAACGCCAGCATTTTACGCCAGCATTATGTACTCTTGATAATATATACGCGGCCTTTTATACGCGGGGTACTCAATGTACGTATAACGACTGAAATGACTGAAAAGCTGCTGAATCCTTCATTTCTTTCATTAATTTCATTCATCTTGCTGTCATTACTTTCTTTTAACGTAGGCATATTTATACACACAGGTAACTGTTACACAACAATCATTATGTTGTCATCCAAGGTAGTGTTATTTTTCAATACTTTTTCTTTTTTTACCTGTGCTAAGTTCATGTGACAAGTCTATGGCCAGCACTGACACTCAACGGTTCACATGCGACTCTCCGTGGAAAGCCCTCGTGCAAAAAACTCGTGCGCTGCGCGCACACGTGAAATTGCGCTCGGAGCCTTCCAGCATGTGCACACAAATCTCTGAGAGCACTTGCAGCCGTGCTACAACCCTTACGTCCAGTCATCGTAATTTTAGAGTACTGTTTCAACAGTTTCGTATGTATACAGTATGTATGTGTTTCGATCGTAACAGTAATTTGTCCATTTCATAAATTTGTTATTTAAAAAAGTCAGCAAAGTCAATCAATATCGTAATAAATAAATAAATAATGCTAAAGCTTGTAATTTATAATTTTTTTAATTTTAATGTCGGGGGTAAAGTTGTGAAGTTTTTTTGCTGAGCCAAATAGTTGCTGCTTGTGGTATGATTTGGCAGGACTGTGTTCTGGTTTGGTGGCAGCAGCAGTCTAATGATATGCAAAAAGGTTGGCACATCAATCAACCACCGAGTCCTGGCGTGCTCATCAGTCTCTGAATGTTGCCTCGCCGGGTCATCCCCTCGGGGCTCAAAGCCATTTGGCATCGCCGCCTCAATGTCGCTATAAAACCAAATGGCTTTTGCGCTGTTGCTTTTTCCTAAGCTGTCTTAACACGCTCACCAAACTGCAAAATGTAGGTTATAGTATTTTGTAGTTTTTTGCTGAACGGAAGACAAGTTGTGCAGATGTATGTGAAAGAATGATATGAATGTTTTTGTCAAGACAATTGCAATCCATGAATGGCAGATACCATCACCAGCTTCTTGCTTGAATTCATAAATTGAGATGCATTAATTGAATTGACAGGTTATGATATATACTGATTGAGTAATGACGTTTCATTAACCATAAGTAGGTGTATTTAGTCGTACTAAAAGTGTGCTCGTACTGGTCGTACTCATATATATTTAACCAAAGTAGGCGGAGCTAGGCCAAGCAGTTGATTGACAGCTGATTTTTATTTGACTCTGAATGCTACGCCCCTTTTGATGCGCTATTCAAACCGAGCTATGGAATGCCAAATGGTGCGCTTTCGTGTGAAACAGGCTTAATGCACTGAAACTGAGCAGGATTTACATGCATTTTTAGTTTCAATGTATTACTTAACTTAAGCTTCCACATAATTTTAGTTCAAGTAGCTGTGCCGCGCAAAAATGAGTTCTTTTTTTAGAACAGTTTTTTGTATGAGTTATAAAAAATGCTCATGTTGACATCAAGCTTTTTCACCACGAAACTCTGGAACGCTTTTTTCTAGATATTCTTTCTGAATGTAAATTCATAACGTTCAATTTAACCAGAAGCGCCCTTTGATTGGTTTGGCGTATTCGGTTGAGCTAGTTTGGCTGAGTTATGTCAACATAAGCATTAGCCTATCTTTTCCGACTTTTCAGGAAATCACAACTTTCCCAGTTGACCGGAAACTTTTGATATTTAAAATGGTGACTTATTTTTTTGACTTCCAGTTATGGCTTTTTTAAGAGCCTAAAAGCATATGCTAATTTTCTCCTGTGGAATTTTCTACAAAAAATGAAAAAAAGAAAAGTGTCTGCACAGCAACTGTGATCCTTTGGCCCGTCTTGACTTGTAACATTTAATTCTCAGAGCTTATTTCCTCACCAACTACAGTGATGGATTAATACTTCAAACACATTAATTGCCCTTATTGAAAATGCCGCGCTCACTTTTGCTTTACGAGCAGAAACAATAATTGCAGAAGACAAAAAATGGCCAAATTGTACGAGGTGGATTTGGAGCAGAAAACACCGCTGATGGAGAGTCCATCGGAATGGGGCGCTGAGAACGAGGGGAGTATCGACCTGCAAGACGCCACCAGACTCAACCAGATAGCAAAGAGTCTCCACAAGACCAGACCCCAAGACGACCCGGAGGAAGAGGAACGGCAGAAAGAAAAACCCCTGATCAAGGTACTGCTATGTGTCGCTCATTACTTTATTAAGAAACAGCAGGCTTTTAGGAGTTTTTAATGAACAGACATCATATCAAAACATGCGATTAAAAGTTGTAGTTAAAAGTAAAGATTCTAAGTTAGAATGTCGAAATTCAATTTCTATGAAGTTAGGTTACGACTACACGTCGGTAACTTTTAGCCTGTTACTACAACTTCAATACTTGTACATATTCTGAACTATCGTTGTAAGTGAGAATTAGTACCTAGGTGACTGGGAGCTGTGTAGAGTTCATTCCGTAAGGAAATTTCGCGGGCCGGGCCTGGACCTGGCCGACCTTTATGCTCGCGCGTCGCGGATCGTGCCGGGCCCGTGGCGGGCCGAGTCTAAAAATACCATATTTTTCCAAATAAGCCAAAACTTTTTACAAATTCCAAAAAACACAACTATAAGCTAATTCACACACGTAAACACTCTGAATATGACAGTACAAGCAGATTATTTGCATACGTGCAAGCCAAATAGCGTTAGTTTATTTAGGTTTGCGCAGGATCACTTAGAATTTTTGATTGAATGTAACAATCGTTGCTTAGAAAAACATCATTGTCTTTGAACCATTTTTAAAACTACTGCTTATGTTCGTTTTGCCAGTGATGGTGACTATTTCAGTCCTACACGTGCACATAACACCAGAAACATTTTGGATATGCCTCCCATTCGTGGTGGGACCCCCCTCCCTGAGTCCTATTGACTCCACCAAACCACCATCTCCCAAAATGGTCAAAACTGACCTAATATTTACCTTTTCTATTTCATTGCTTTGCCAAATAGCACTAATTTAGACAATTTTTGGCCAAAGTTTAAAAAACAAAGCTTAGACATCATAATAAACACCGAATTTTTAAAATTTTGGTCTGAAATTTTCCTAATGACGGGAACTTTTTCAGTGTTTTACCTTTGGTAAGACTCCTCTCCGTTCCCTGGGACCACATTTCGGTGAAGGGTCTTCCCCCATATGCTCACCGTACGACATGCTTGGTTCTACACGTGCAAACATACAAACTTAGACCTTTACTAAAATGTTAACTGAAAAGTAGGCTTACAGAAAAGCTACTTTGTTACATAGTGTTCGACTATTTGTACAATTTTTAGCCTTTTTTGGCTGTTTTTTAAATTTCATGAAAATTTCAAATTTTTTTACTGGTCGGCCCGCGGCCCGCGGCCCGCCACCGGTCCGGAACTCTAGGGCTGGGCACGGTCACAAAATCACATTCCGTGTACACGGTTAGTTTCGAAGGTTACTAACCGCGTGTACACGCTAACTAACGGTTACTGCCATTATCCGCGTATACACGCTAATTATCCGTGTAACCGTGTAACCGTTTACACGGATACTAACAGTGTAAGCGGTTACACGGTTACTAAATGTTACACGGTTACTAAATGTCAAGAAACAGAGGGGGATACTTTTTTTAGACAACATCAGCATTTGAATGACCCAAAGAAGCTGCGAAGCACGCATCTCTGTATCTGCATATGTACCAACAAGCCACCATTTTAGCTACTGGGACAATGCTAAGCTGTCATTGCAAATGCCTTTATATATGTTTAAGAATATACATAGTTTGCACACACATGCGTGTATAAAGTAAGACACAAGGCAAATCACTTGCGCACGGTTGATGGCTAATTTGCATTAATGAGCAGCCCAAACGAGCATTATTTCTTAACGGGTACACACAGTCGGAAAACGGATAGAGTAGCCGGTTACACTATCCGTCTAAAGTAACCGGTTACACTATCCGTTTAGAGTAACCGGTTACAGTATCCGCGGTCACTGTGCCTTAACGTGTACACGCTGTAACCGCTAAGTAACCGCGGATAGTGGCCCCTAACCGTGTACACGGTCTAACCGTGTACACGGTTTGTACCGTGTAACCGTGCCCAGCCCTAAACTCTAGAGCTGTGGTGTAGTGGTTTGCATTGTGGACGTCGACGAGTACCCGACGCCTCCATGGGTGGGATTCACAAAGCGCGTTTAACTTAGACCCAGTCTAAGTCTTAGACTGCGTTTAAACGCAGTCTAGCTAAACGAACGTTTAGACCAAGTCTAAGTCTGCATATGATTAGCGTGTAAATTTTGTTCTATTTTCGTGTTCTAACTTTGATCACGTTCTATTCCTGATTCACTAGCTCAGTCTAAGTTAAACGTTCGTTTAACTTAAACGCCCGCTAGTGTTGATTTTAGACTAGCCTTTTGGCTAGTCTAAGGTTAGTCTAAGTATTTTTCCATTATTTTATTTAAGTATTTTTTCACATTTTTTGACTTTTATAGTTTTAATTAATTCTTGTTCAACTTATACGCTAATAATATCGTGTATTATCATATCTATTTTACTTTTTAGCTACTATTATACGTTTGTGGATGATCTAGTTTGATAATAAGAAAATATTGTTTACCATACTGTTTACTTATTCATTTGTTGCTATTAACAGTTCATAAAGCTCTAAAGTTAGTAAAGTCAACTACCTAATTAACTTAAATTGATAAAAATGATTAAATTAAACCAACTATAAACTGTTCTCATTATCGCTTAATGCTGTTGCTTCATCTTTGTTATTTTAGCTTGCAACAAGATAGCTTAAGTTTTAGGTATTTTTATCAGTGTTGTTGTAATTGTTTCAATTAATGTCAATTTTTAATTAATATAATTGTATGTTGAATAGTAAATTAATTATCTTATTTACCAATTGTATTTTTAACTACGTAATTAACTTGAATTTTAAATTAACTTTTATTAAAAAGTAATTTTATTACCTAAATTAATAGCATTGTCGGTACGTATTAAAGCAAAATGTTCTGCAATAGAACTGGAAAAGAATCAAATAAAGAATTCTGTTAAACGAGCCCGTTTAACTTAAACGGGCTTTGTGAATCACGTTTAGACTCGGTCTAAACGTTTGTTTAAGTTAGACAAGGTTTCAATTGAAATAGAACATAAAAATCAGATGACACACACTAATCATGTCTATCTTTGTGAATCATGTTTAACTTAGACCAACGTTTTAGACTGCGTTTAAACGCAGTCTAACTTAGACTGCGTTTAAACGCGCTTTGTGAATCCCACCCCATGTGTTTCCTTGGATGTGTGTTTTTGAATGAGATTGGCAGTGCTAGTTTGGTTTCAGTATGCCAAGATAATCCTGCCGCACGTGGGCCTGATCTTCCTGTCCTGCACCTACATCACCATCGGGGCCTTGATCTTCTACTACTTCGAGCAGCCCCACGAAGTCCGGCTCAGAACGGACAGTCTCGCAAACATCACACACACCAAAAGACGGTCAGCCTAACCTAACTAACACCACAATAATAGCATGAATGTATTCTAGCATTCGTCACAACAAATATTTCGTCACTCGGAGTTTAAAATTTGCATTTTTATTTTACAGCTTACTAGTACGTAGGTATTGTGGCATGTTAAGAGTTCGGATCGGTTCCACTGGAACCGACTAGAACCGGAACCGGAACCGGAACCGGAACCGATGCAATTTTGGAACCGATACCAGTTTTCAATTCTCTGTGAAAACTCAATGTTTTGTTCGACAGTAAACGTAAGTTTATATTTTTGATACGTCTCTAATTGACCAAATTAGGCCTAAAATGCAAAATTTTCTCACCAGTTTTTTTCTGGTGGCTGCCGAGTGCAGTCTCAGAGTGCAGTCTCAGTCTCAGTCCCCAGCAACTTTCTGCCATAGTGTGCCTTGCTTTCAACTGTATGAAAGCATATATACAGTATGTATGTACTAGTTACTTGTGTTACCATAGATTACTTGTGTACCATAGATTTACGTAATTCATTGTTTACTCCATAGTTTTCAGGTTTTGTTGTAGTAACAAGCCCAATCTGCGGCAAAACCTTCAGTAAGCATCAAGCAAAAAGTTTTAAGTAAACTGAACAGAGGTCAGCTAAAGCCTGTTGTGCTGCGATAGTTACCTGTCAAACGGTGGATTGCACTAAATTGGATTAATTGACGATTAGCTTAAATCGACTAAGCTTAAACTTAAATTTCTTAAATAAGTTCAATCCGCTACACCAATCCCAATGAAGATTAGCGCAGTTGGCACTTAAGAGTTAATTGAAAACTGCCGATTCAGCCGAGATTTAACTAAATTTATTCAACTGGAAATTAGCTCCAACTCAGACTTAAGTTAATCCGATTTGGTGTAATCCGCTAAAAAAATTAAGAAAACAATCCATAACCAGAGAGAGCAACCTAATCCTAAACAGGGACTATGATTGATATATGTAGTGGCTTTTAATCTTTTGTCAGTAAAAGACTTCCAGATAATAGCCACAGTATTTTTGCGCACGCGTAATACCTAAACTACATGAGCTAAACAAACGCACTGGAAAATGTTATCGCTGATTTCTATGTAATTTTTATGCTAGACAACGCTGTGACGCACGCACAGGTAATCCAGAGTGCTCAGCAAACGAACGCACACGCTTATGAAACACTCCATACTGTCCGCCAGAATCAAAATTAAAGACCTGTTGTGCTGTGGCACAACAGGAAAAATACAATATTTAGTAAATTTACGGTTTTTAATGTCATAACTTTGTAAAAGTTGCCGATTTCTCAGCATTTGGACCCTCACCGGACCGACAGCTATGTAGTTTTCAATGTTTTGAGCTGTTATTTTGATCATGCCCTTAGTAACAAATATTTTTTAAACATTCCTTTTGAACGCATTCCTAACAAGTGTAGTTTATTGCGTGAAAATGGCAATTTTTAGTTTTAACACGTTCAAAATCTAGAAGTAATTCTCGTGAAATTTTTTTGCTGCGCCACTGAATATTTCCGAATATATCGTTCCGTCGTGGCTATTGCTCGCTGTGGCTATTCTGGCGATTTTTATATGACCAAGGTTTGACTGAAGAAATTTGGCTATAGCTGGCCAACGGCTATCTTTGAATTGAGCCGCGACCGCTAACAGAACCTTATTCAGGTACACTATTTTGAACCAACTAGCCTGCTATAATAGCTGCTGCTGTATTTTGGAAACATATCAGAAAGTTTTGTCTTGGTTGAAACAGTTGCAACTACATAAGTTATTGCCAAGAGTACATAATTGGGAAGAGTGTGACACTCTTCTCCAATCGGCCTGAACGATGCTCCGGCCGAAATATCCCTTCTACGCCTTTATGTTTACGACATGTCTTGACTCCAGGGGGTGACTCCCCCCTCCTCAAATCCCGGAAGTGTTTTGATTTGAAAGTGGTACCCCTTTCGTTGGTGAACCCCCCAGCAGACGGTGAACTGCATGGTGAGCTGGTAGTGTGCTGAAACGAGGGGGGCACCCCCCAAAATCAAGATACTTCCCTGGTTTGAGGGGGTCCTCCCCCTGGAATCAAGACGTGTCTTTATTCGAAGGGGGGTCACCACCCTGAAATCAAGGCGTAAAACTGCTATTTCGACCGGAGCATCGTGCCGGCCGATTAACTAGGATAAGAAGAGTGTCATACTCTTCCCTATTTCTTGTTATATATTTATTACCTAGAAATCTGTTTTTAAAAGTGACATTTCATGTTTATCCAATCAAAATTTTCTTGAATAACAAATTTGGTACAAATATTAGTCACTGTCTTTGATCGTCGATCATTATGAATCTACTTTGTTGAGCCTTGCCAGATGACTGTAAGTAGTATTATTTTTACGCGGCGGCCTCAGCCGCCGCGTATATACTATACTGCAAACGTGGATATCAAGTGCTTACAAATGCACCTATTTTAGTGTTCAACTGCTGGCACTTCAGCAAATAACACTGTTTGTTTAAGCATGTGTGTCTAGATTAGAGCTGGACGCGGGGCGGATCATTTTGCTGCCCCGCGCCGCCCCGCAGGAATCTTGCCCCGCCCCATGGGGCGAGGCACCTCGCAGATTTTTATTCGAAGAATATTCTAAGAATATCCTCAGCACTGCAAGTACGTCACAAAACAATCTATCTAGAATAGTGTAAACCTTACTCACAAAACTAAAATAAGTTTAACCTTACTCACAAAACGTGCTTGTTTAAATCTTGCACCTATGTAGGTCTGTACACGGTTAAACAGAACGAACCATATACAGGTGTGACTGATCAAATAGACAATAGTTTAGCAGGGATTTGGTTTGAATTGGAAGTGAAATAAATTTGATGTATAATAAGACTACTCAAATGAACATCCAAAATTGTAAAAAAATATTGTGCTTAGTAACTATACTATAGAAATAACTAGTGGAACCGGAACCGAAACCGGAACCGACAGGGTGGAACCGGAACCGATTTAGAACCGGAACCGGAACCGGA
Source organism: Trissonchulus sp. WLG1_4 (assembly GCA_030248245.1). Lineage (NCBI taxonomy): Eukaryota > Metazoa > Nematoda > Enoplea > Enoplida > Ironidae > Trissonchulus > Trissonchulus sp. WLG1_4. Next base: position 20,135 of record JASANF010007682.1, read on the forward strand.
ACCGATTTTGCAGAGTGGAACCGGAACCGGAACCGATTTGAAAATTCGGAGCCGATCCGAACACTTGGCATGTTGGTGGCAGAAAACCAACCACCACAGTACTCGCACTGTTTTTTTGAGTGTCTTTCCAGTTTCTGCACACCGCAGACCGCAACAGGTCCTCATGAGTAGGCTAGTTCAAAACGTAAAGCTGCGTGATAAAATTAACCATGGGTGTGTGCGCATGCATGTCTAACTTTGTGATGATATCTGTAGATGACTTACGCAGCAGGCTTTTGTTGAATGATGTGTGAAGTGGCAACCTACAGCTGTAGTGAGGGTTGTGTGTGCGTTTGCGTGTGTTTTGTGTTTAGTCAGTGATTGTAGGGATGAGGGAAAACGGGAGAAACCCAAAACACAAAAAAAAAACAAAAAAAAAAAAAAAAAAAAAACAAAAAAAAAAAAAAAAAACAACAAAAAAACCAAAAATGAACAAAAAAAAAAAAAAAAAAAAAAAAACAAAAAAAAAAAAAACAACCCCAAACCCAACCCTACGTAAACAGGAGTGTGTTTAAGAATTGCGTCTGTTCATTAGGTGCTCGTGTGTGCGTTTCATTGTTTATTTTATTTTAACCCATATGATTTGAGTATAGCTCAAATCCAGCTTATTATTACGCTGCCCCATGCATAACACTTGCTACCCCAGTGGCCAGTACCCCACCGGCTCTGAGGGAATTAGTTCTGGTCATTGATTTTGTTCTGTTGATTGAGCAGTTTCAGCATGTGGGCGTATTCTATAAGTTGCACCTTTGTACGGCTATTACTTTCTTTAGTGTCGGGCTTTATTATCGGAACAGGGTTCAGTGTAGGGCACTGTGCCTTGAGGGGCTGGCCCCCCTCCACGGGTGTAATCACTCTTGAAGTGGCACCACTGCTTTGTAACGGAGATGAGCCCGGCACCCGAGGGCGACACGCCTAAGGACAGCTATCTATCCGCGGGTTACCTTTTTTTACCCTTACAGCAAGTTATATTGAAGTGGGTTACCAAATTTTATTGCATCTTAAGATACAAAAACTGGTTCAAATTAAAGACAGTTATACACAACAATGACATAATTCAATACATCTGCACTACCATAAGTGTGCAATGTTTGTGTTGTAGATTCCTGGAGCTGATGTGGAACGCGAGTCGCCACTCGAGCGAGTCAGAGTGGAAAAGCTCGGCGTCCGTGGAGATCCACCGGATCACCCGTCTGCTGTTTACGGCCTTCGAGTCCCAGTTCGTCACCTCGACCATCGTCAACAATCAGACCGCCCTGCCCAAGGACAAGTGGACCCTGCCCTCCGCCGTCTTCTTCACTGCCACCTTGCTCACCACCATCGGTAATGGAGTCACTTGGCAGGGTGGGGAGAGTGGGACTGTGGGAGACGACACGGTGGGACCAGTGCGACTGTGGGAGTCGGCACGATAGGGTGAGTGGGACTGTGGGAGACGACACAGTGGGACCAGTGCGACTGTGGGAGTCGGCACGATAGGGTGGGTGGGACTGGTGGGATGGTACAGTAGGCAGAGTGGGACTGTGGGAGACGCACGATAGGTGAGTGGGACTGTGGGAAACGACACGGTGGGAGCAGTGCGACTGTGCAAGTCGGCAGGGTAGAAAGAGTGGGACTGTGTGGGATGGCACAGTAGGCGGAGTGGGACTGTGGGAGACGCACGATAGGTGAGTGGGACTGTGGGAGACGGCACGGTGTCGGCAGGGTAGGCGGAGCAGAATTGTGGGAGACGGCACGGTGTCGGCAGGGTAGGCGGAGTGGGACTGTGGGAGTCGCCAGGGTAGGGGCTGTGGGACTGTGGGAGTCGGTAGGGTAGGCGAAGTGGGACTGTGGGAGTCACCAGGGTAGGGGCTGTGGGACTGTGGGAGTCGGCAAGTTAGGGGGAGTGGACTTGTGGGAGATGGCACGGTGTCGGCAGGGTAGGCGGAGTGGGACTGTGGGAGTTGCCAGGGTAGGGGGTGTGGCACTGTGGGAGTCGCAGGGTAGGGGTGGAATTGTGGGAGACGGCACGGTGTCGGCAAGCTAGGCGGACTGGGACTGTGGGAGTCACCACTGTAGGGGGAGTGGAATTGTGGGAGACGACACGGTATCGGCATGGTAGGCGGAATGGAATTGTGGGAGACGGCAAGGTTTCGGCAGGATAGGCGGAGTGGAATTGCGGGAGACGGCAAGGTGTATTCACAAATAAAAAGGATTTAAGGTAAATGTTGATGAGTGTAAGTGTGAAAGAGGGGGTGCTCCTGGTGAAGCCTCACAATAAAGTCATGTGGTACATTTATTATCCGTTCTGCGCTTGAGGGAACTGAGCCTTTCTTTGTTCCCTCAAGCTTTGTTCAATTGTGTCAAATGTCAGATTGCTTTGATCAAAGTTATATAATGTTATAACTGTGATTTAGGCTACGGTAACATTGTGCCAAAAACTTTCGGTGGACGAATGTTTTGTATCTGCTACGGGCTCTTGGGAGTACCACTGATTCTCATCACAGTAGCCGATGTTGGAAAGTTTTTGTCGGAAAATATCGTCTGGCTTTATACGAAATATCGCAAATTGAAACAAAAGCTGTTCGGTCGAAAACATCTCCGCGAATTGGTCGCCAATATGGAAAATCCGGGTGAGACTCAATAACTATAGGTTACGGTATTTTGTGTGTGCTGAATAAAGCCTGGCTCCGTGTCAGGGAGACTGTTGTACATAGGTGTTATCCTAGCAAAACAGCATCAGGACACAGCACTCGTCTACATCTCCTGCACGATGCTTGCAGACCAAGACACTCCTCAGGCGACAGACACCATACTTGATACTCTTAGTCGACTGTGTGAGAAATGTGAAGTAACTGCTTGGCCAGTCCCTGTGATCTAAAGAGTGTGAGTGTTTCAGAGGGAGCGGAGGAGCCGGAAGAGGAGTCTGGGGCGCTGTACGACTACGTGAGCATCCCGGTGAGCCTGGTGCTGCTGATTCTGGTGGGCTACACAGCCCTGGGCGCCTGCCTGTTGAGCCACGCAGAGGGCTGGACGTTCTTCAACGCCTTCTACTTCTCCTTCATCACCATGACGACCGTGGGCTTCGGTGACCTGTACCCCGAGCGGGAGAGCCACTTGATCCTGAACCTGCTGTACATCGTGGTGGGGCTGGCCATCACGACCATGTGCATTGACTTGGTGGGCATCCAGTACATACGCAAGATCCACTACTTCGGGCGCGCCATCCAGGACGCCCGCTTCGCCCTGGTGAACGTGGGGGGCCGCATGGTGCAGGTGGGGGACCTGATGAAGTACGCGGCCATGCTGCACCGGCGCTACGGCCCCCCCGACCACGCCCAGGACGTGGCCCAGCTGCTAGCCCAGTTTCCACACGCCTTCACGCCCGACGACATCCAGTGCATCCGCTATATCGACGGCATCCCCGGCAGCCACGAGAGCCTCTACAGCTGGAAGATCCTGCACAGCGAGCCCACGCCCACCAACGAACACACCACCAGCTGCCTCTCGCCCGTGCCCGAGCATGCCACTGTCTAGTGCCACCAAGAGTACATAATTAGGGATCAGCAGCACAAAACTATTCTTTGTCACCACTGACCGGCCGGAATTTTCGGCCGGCCGGTTAAAAAAGCCGGCGGGCCAGCCAGAATCGACCGATTGACAAAATTAGACCGGCATAACAGTCCGGCAGGCAAAGTTATGCCGAAATGACACTCTGAATTTGGATGGATTGGTTTTGTCCAACACTTTGGCCGCTCCGGCGGCTTAGGCTCGATTCATACTTACAGCCGTACGTCCGTTCAGCCTGCAGAATGACGTCACTAGCAGCCTAGTGCAGTGGATCAGCCAGCGCATGTGACGTCATTATTTCGTCATTTTGTCGGCTGAATGGACACACGGCTGTAAGTATGAATCGAGCCTTACGCCGTAGGTCACAAACACTAGACACAACACCAATTGGTGTGTCATTAGAAAATGTGAATGGTGTTCTTTCCCCTCTACAGTTCGAAATTTTGAAATTTAGTTAACCATGTTCATGATTTTGGTAACCAATGAACACCTATCAGGACTACAAACAACCTAATTTATAAAAAAATATAAAAAACTACTATAATTAAAATCAGCATTTTCAAAAGATTTCAATTCCTACTCTTCTCATACCAAAAAAGAAGAGTCTCTAAAACTCTAAAGATGAAAAAAATAGCAGTTGGAAAAAACAAAATTTACATTTTTGTGCAAAAAACTCCAATTTTTAAAAAGTTGTTTGATTTCCCGACCCGACTTTAGGCTACAAGTTTGTCTTCAAAAATCAATTTTTATTCAAGAATTAGATGTTAGCCAGCTTCTTTACCCCCGCCCTCGCCGGCACACAGGTTGCGTAATTTTCGGTGTTCAAAGCTCCAAATTTAATTCCGATTACATTTTAAAAAATAGATAAAAAATAAAATCTGACAAAATAATGCTATTTTGTTTACTTTTTACGTTAAAATTGCAGCTAAAGTGCACTTTAACATAATATTTTAAAAAATAGAAGTCATTCCCTGCAGTTTTCGACGGCTACGCCATTGTTTGTTGCCAATCTCAGTAATGTTGTAGCACGTGACTGTGCCATGCTCTTCCATACTGCGCACTCTAGATGGCATGAATTCAATTGTACAGATGATGTTGTGGGTGGGTAGCATAGGGCAGTCACCATACATGGGCGTGGGGAGGTATTAGGGGGGGATTGATCCCCCCAACCCGACCTCGCTGCCCCCCAGACAGCTCCGCTTCCCACAGAATGTTTTGAAGGTAGCTCACGAAGCAAAAACGGCCGGAAAAGTTGCTTCGCACCCTCCCCCCTCCCGGTAGGCGGCTCCGCCCCTCCCCCAGACTTCCTCACCTGCACATGTTTGGCAGTCACACACAGCTTTGTAGAAATCAAAACGTTAACGTTGATTCCCTTTTTGTGCTAATCTTCTCCGAGGTTCAGCTTGACCACCTTTTTTCTATTTAAAAAGTAATAAGTAATCTTCTCCAGCTAAAGTTTTACTTAAAACTACACCATATTGGTGTCGATTCTAACGGTGAAATGCATGAAGGCAGTCTCACTCAGATGTCTTGCTAAACGCAGTCTATGGGCAACATTATATCCCACATACTTGTAACTGCCTAATACGTGTAGAATTTTTCGTTACGATGTTCTAAATTTGTAAATTACATAGTTCTTCAACTTGAGGTGGCGCTCCGAATAACTGACTTTGAGCAGTAAAGGTTTTCAGTCACGTTTTTAGGTCTTTGTTCTTGAAAAAAGGTTGTTCAGCAGTGAATTAGCTTTCGTTTGATATACATAACATGTAGTTTTGTTGAAATTTATTTTTTGACCTGAATTTTAATATGGCAAAATCTTCAAATCGATTTCCCGAAAATTCTATATTGCTTTTGTTACTTTTTACAACGGTTTCCCGCAGCGAATCGGTGACTGCAACTCTCAAGTCGTTTGTGTGGGCAAACCTTTCTAGAAATATTTTCAAATCACATTGAGCGACATTGACAAAAATACACTATTTTCAAGCTAACTTATTTGCACTAAAAAATACGTTCATTTTTTTCGACACGGTCGTTTGTGTGGGTAAACCTTAGGTTTTTCTGATCGGCAATAGCGTTTTTTGATTCGTGGTAGTTCTCCTCCATGTCATGTTTCCATTCTGAAAATGCAGGTGTTCTTTAAAAATGTTGATTTCTGTAAAATTCTGCAGCGTTTTAAAGTTCACCACTTTTGAAAAAAATAGTGTATTTTGAGCCAAAACAATTGGATTAAAATTATAAGAAAAGGTACACCTCCGAAACATAATTGTAAAATCTACAGTTTAAGCTATAGATCGTAAAATTTGAGCAAAGTGTCGCTCAGTTATGCCGATTGCAAAATTGTGCGCATTTAGCGAAAATAGAAATTTTCAATCGGTCATAAAAAATTTAAATAAGGCAGCAGGAACGTGAAATTTTTGCAAAAGGTTAATTTTTGCCTACTTAAGTATTTATACCAAGTTAAGAAGTTAAGATAGGGATAGAGGGGGAAGGGGAGGGCAAGGAGAATAGTTTTGCATTTATATATATATATATATATATATATATATATATATATATATATATATATATATATATATATATATATATATATATATATATATATATATATATTTTATATATATATATATATATATATATATATATATATATATATGGTCAACTATTAACTAAATATTATTAGTGGAGGGAAATTTTATTTACTAAAGTAGCCTATTTATAGTGTTAGTATAGGGATAGGTTAAGGGGAAAGATGAAAAACACATGTTGAAACAAATACAGTATGACAAAACAATGAAATTAGTGGACTTAAATTAAATTTAGTAAGTGATTGCGACTTCTTAACTTACTCAAAAAGCGAACTTTGTGAAAGTCTTTAATATATTTAAACAAAATGTATTCTACATAGCTAGAACCTACGTCGACTTATAAGATAATAAAGTCATGGAAGTTATTCGGAGCGCCACCTAAGACTGGTTTTAACTTTAGAGTGCCTTCATGCATTCCACCTATAACTTCGGCCGTTCGATGCGTTTAGCCAGCAAACTTGCGAAAAAATCATCACAAGCTAGTCTGACAAAAAATAGTTGCACCACTTGGAAAAAGGAAACATGTGATTTCGTTACGAAGAGTAGATTTTGACTATCAAGAGTTCCTACATCCACAACAAGTAGTCGCAGTTGGCAGTAGTCATGCCACTAAAATAAGAATATATGTAAGTGGCGCAGCTTTTTTGTCAGACTTTAGTTTTGAAAACTCAGAGTGCATTACACAAATTAGGCTCAGAAAGCATCACTCAGGTTCGCACTTGTTTTGAATCGTGGATTGGCCAGTAATAATTATAGAAATATTATGCTTGTAAATTTATATTTTTGAAATCTTAATAAAAAGTAGATACGTCGCCAAGGCTATTTTTGTTACACATTGTGGAGTGTCTTTTGGTGGTAGATGTCGCGTGTAAGCGCACACAGGACACAGGATTTCCCCCCCCCCGGCCCTAAGCGCTATTTGCGATATTATTGTGTCCAGCTTAAAAATGCCCCCCCACCCCCTTCCCCCCCTTTGGTTTGTATTCTAGTAGACGATATTAAAAAATAGCTCATATAGCAAAACGATAGCGCTAACAAAATATAGCAAAACAATAGCGCTGACAAAAGTGCTCTAAGCGCTATTTTTTCATAGGCTTAAAAAATGAGGGTGCTATTTGCGCTTTTTGGTGCTATCGGCTAACTTCTTGAAAATTTTTGTAATTTTTACTACAGCTACAATTTTTTTCAGATTTCTATCGTTTTCATTTTCGTTTTCGTTTTCATTTCGTTTTCCTTCATTTTCTTTCTTGCTTTCGTTTTCGTTTTCTTTAGCTGTCAACTTTTGACAGTTTGCTCAGCATGGATGGCCTTCGAAACCGACAAAGGGTCTAGGAGCAGCTGAGCTCAAGCGCAAGTACAGTCCAAATGTTTGTCAAACAGGGTGCCAACAATTAGGTGTTGAATATTCATTAAATGATGAGTTACTTTTCAGTGTCACCTATACATTGTTCAAAATATTAGTCTGCTAAGTCGACTTTGCACAAGAACTGTAAATTAATGCCACTTTTTAAATATTTAATAGATATTTAAAATTCAAACTTTTTCGTTTGTACTAATTTCAATACTTAGGTATAGTGCACAGTTTCTGTTGTGTTATATCAATTATTTTCACTTTATTTCAATTTTCAGTTAATTCTACAAAACAACACATACCTACATGACAAGTAGCAAAGTCTACTTAAAAGTATCACCCCCCGCTATGTGAATATTTGAATAAATAAACAAGCAGCAGTTTTATGCAAATTTTTTTAGTAATTCATTGCTTTTAACAAATTATTACTTACGCTAAGTTACCCTGCCGCGTATAGCATTACGTGGAAAATTAAAAAAATCAAACATACCAACTTGCTTGAAAAAACTGCTGGTGTACAACAAAAAAAGGACTTTCTTCAATTCATCAATCTACTCAGCATTTTGAGTTCCCTAAACTGTGCTAAGTATAAAATTATTTATTGTCAATTTAATGAAATTAACTTTTTTCTGATCGCTTTTAGTTAAGTTTCAAAAATGAGGCCCAGACAAACAAAAGTTTAACACGCAAAACATCCAATCTGCTTGATGGCCAGCTTATGCCAAAAAGCAGTATAAATACGTGCCGCCGCTGAGGCGGCGGCAGGAACAAGCAACATACACCTGCCATAATTCGTTGCTCATCAAAACTTTCAAAACTTTGTTGCGCAAGCCGAAAAAATTGGCTTCGCTTCAATTCACTTTTGTTTTCGTTTTCTTTTTCGTTTTTGTTTCGTTTTCGTTCAATTTAGTGTCAACTGAAAAACAGGCGTAGCTGGTTATTTAGCGTATTTAGTTCCGAAATGCCGAAATAATCATAAAACATCAAAATAGGCGTATGTTTACGTGCAAGCAGGTATATGTACACGTAGTATATACCGTATTACCTCGAATAAAGCCCCTGT
>JASANF010007683.1:0-17226 GCA_030248245.1 Trissonchulus sp. WLG1_4
TAGTGTTGAGCGACAAGGAAACGAAAGATGAAGTAAGGTTGAAACGTAAAGGTGAAGCGAGTGCCTAGAGAACGTTATAGCGTCACTGAAGTATACTGTTTATGAGAAGGCAGCCTACATTTGCATTTGCTTGCAAAGTTTGTGTTTTTAGTACTAGCTAAAACCAATAATTTTGGAAATATTAATATTAAAATTAATACAAGTCTAGTGCGTCTAGTTTAGACTAGTTAGACCATGTTGTATTTATCTTAGTGAAGTCTATTTTATTTTTCATTCTTTGAAAAATGAGCAAAAAATTTTTAAATTTTTGCCTAAATTCAATTGCTCAGAGATTTGATCACTCATGGTGTGATCTGTACAATTAGCCCCTTTTAGGAAAAGTTTTCAGGGGCCATAGCTTTAGATACGGTAGTGGTACAATTATAATTTTAACGTCATTTAAGAGGAAATTGTTAGAGCTTTCAAATGATGGGTCACATGACCCTGTGACGTGACGTTTAGCGTACGTCAAAAATTAGAAATTGAAATTTAGACTTATTTTCAGAAAGTTGCGCCATCATGTGATATGTCATTTGAAAGCGCTAGAAATTGTCTTTCCAATGACGTAATTTTTATCGTTCTACGATGCTCCTAGCCTAAGCTGTGGCCATTTTTGTGGTTAACCTCCAGAAATAACTAACTACAAAAATGGCCTGTCGCGGAGGATTCTGCGGAGGAAAAATAACTCCATTTTACGCCCTTTTAAACGCAAAGTCACAGCTTAGCAGTGTAGTATGAAGCATTAACGCTTCTTTTAGAGATTTTGATGAAACAGATGCTAAGTACCGTGGTTTTAGTAACAACGTTTAAACGTTGCTCATAGCAACAGACAAATAACTCCGTTTTACGTTGCGTATAACTTTGGAACCAAGCGGCTGCACAAGATTCGAAAGTTAAACGTCTTAATACCACACATGGTTCTAACTGATATTTTAATGTGGAGTAGATATTTTCATTATCATTATGAATAGGATAGTATAAGTATATTAATATTAATAAGTATATTAAATATTAATATTAAAAATCGAAAATGTTCGTATTTATATTAATATTAAATTAAAAATAAATTGAGATGTTTATTTATATTAATATTAGATTAAAAATATTTTAGGAATCGCATTTATATTAATATTAAATTAAAAATAAATTGCAAACTTTATTTATATTAATATTAAATTAAAAATATTTTATGAATTGTATTTATATTAATATTAATATTAAAAATAAATTCCATTATTAAAATAACGGTACTGTCTATATTTTGTTTCAGGCTCAGTGGTCTACTTCAGCTACAGCATCCGGAAGAGTCGGGAGAGCTACATCCGGCAGCCCCCTCCGCCCCTGGCCGCGCTGGTGGACGAGACCGCTCGCATCATGGACAACACAACCTGCGTTGAAAACGACAGACTATTCGCAAACGAATGAAACCTGTTCACACAATGCTTCGCACACACTACAAAGTCTACACACGTGCCACTACAGTTCTCTGGTAGACGGGTTGTGGCAAACTGACGACTTCTCTCTCATGAAGAAAGATCTCAAGAGTTATACTGCGACCGGAAGCGGCTTCGCGGACTGCGACCATAAATATCTATTGTGCTGATCTGCTAATAAATCGGTGATACAGAGGCACGACGTATATTTTGTAATACTTTTAATATAACAAAACAAGCACAATATATTACCATGTAACAATAATAACGAGCATAACTAGTGTTTACTAACACGTAACAAAATTTAATCAACACTGAAAATTAAAATAAAACCAACTTATTCCAACTGCTAGGTTTCTTTTTTTCCGTACGATACTGTGTCGACAACACAAGCAAAAAACGAAGAACAAACTTGCAGTCGGCGACAGCAGGCAATATCAGACTACAGTTTCAGAAGCAGAACAGTCAGGTCTCGTAGAAAACCACAAGACACTAGGGTCCCAGTCCCCCAGCCTCAACCAGTGAGTGTCGAACGGCAATCAATCGCTCAACACCAAATCTTCCACGACATCAGCGTCATCTTTAATTGGCCGTTTCACCTTCTTAGCTTTCACCACCTTTTGCACTTTCTTGATTCTTTTCTTGGCTTTTGGTTTGGAAACCGGGATTTGTTTCTCCGACACATCCTTGGGCTGTGGCGATCTAAAAGATGGACAAAATGTCGGTTGTCATTGATTGCTTCTAGCCTTCCATGCAACTGACCAATATCACAATTCAACATTCGACAGACCCTCTGACATCAGTGACAGATCTAGGGGTAAAACCGGGGCATCCTTCATCCCTCAACTTTTTTCTTTACAATTTCACACAAATGGCTAATACATACATACATACTCACACATTTTACTCTCTGGTTTCATAATTATGAGCTGGCCGAAAAATGGTAGGAACGCATCTTCAATTATAGAAAGATATTTGACGAAAATTTCGAAACTACAACATCTTTTGCTGCCGCCGGCCGTAATTTCATCTCTACTCCCGCCCATGGAAATAAACGAATCGCTACACCACTGCTCGGTGACAACTCCACTCATCTTTCACTAACACACACACAATGCCAAAACTCAAAACTATTATGAGTAGCTACTAGCTACTGATATGACAAAACTTTTTCCAGTAGAACTATCTGAAACACTGATGAAATTCAACTATCAAGAAGCGTTGCAATCATTGTTGAGTGCGCTGTTTTCCATGGAGCTGTTTGTTTTCTCAGAATAGTAGCACCATAGTCGCATCACTAATAAACCATTATCAGCAGAATTGGGTCAGATTCTGTTTCAAACGCACCCTATCTCTCCCGTCTCTGCTTTTGGCCTGAACAGTGGTTCGTCGTCACTGGCAGAGTCTGAGTCGTTGTCGAATTCTGGTTCCTCTCCACTGCTGGTCGACCCCTCCATCATTTCCGCGAACGTCCTCCCCTTGCCCTCGCCGGCCACGCCCTTCCGCTGCGGATCAGTCCTGGGCACCCGAGGCACGTCCACATCCACGATCTGAAAATATCACACTCTCTATAGCTGACAATCATCGCTTTACAATACACTCTGGCGCTGCAAATATGACTCTAAATTAGTGTCGATTCATACTTAAAGCCATATGTCTGTTCAGCCGGTAATATTACGAAACAATCACGCTACAGTTTGATCTTATTTACTATTAGTGGTGTGATTAATTCGTAATTTTGACGGCGGAACGGAGTACGGACATACGGCTGTAAGTATAAATCAACCCTAAACAAACAACCACAATGCAAACTCCAAGGCATGTGTGTAACTGAAACATTATCCTTAAGAGCCACCTCTAGTGCCCGAACAGCCAGCAGTGCAATAACATAGGTAGGTGGCAAAACTAACCAATTGACTTGCCAACACAGCCAGCGACAGATAAGACTAGCGACAAATAAGACTGAGGCAACGTTTATGAAGAAAAGTTAACTGTGTGCGACAGTATGCACTGAAAATGACGCACTTCATTTTTCTTTGCGAGGCGATGCATGATTTCTCGTTCCCTGACTTTGGACCAATTGTCGAAGAAGGGCACGAACGGGCACTCCGCAGTCCTCGTGGCCAGTTCACGTTCAAAGGCAGTCTGAAAGTCACATAGGGGTGGGCGCGGTATTGCGGTTACCGCGGTTACCGCTGCGGTAACCGCAACTTTGCGGTATGCGGTAATGGGTCTGTTACCGCGCGGCAAGTGCGGTTACCGCAACTTGCCTGTTACCGCGGTTACCGCACAAATTTAAAGCAAAACTAGGGGCTCTGAGTGTGATTTTTAGTTGAAAACAGTGCTTAATCACCGTTTTACATAGCTAGCAAAAGACTAATAATAATAATAATGTTTGTTTCTTCTTTTTTTCAACAGTGCCGTGCGACCTCTGTTTTATACTTGTTTTTCAATATTGTTGAAATTGCCAAGATTTTGTCTTTAAAGTTGAAACTGAATTTTGTCACCAGTTTTAATAACTGAAAGGGCAACACACTTTGTACAAAGTTGATAAAAGCGCATACATGCTAAAATTGGACAATCAAGACAGACCAAAATCAATCATTACCAGAACAAACCCCACCATGAGCGATGGTCTACTGGCCATTCTGGCCGCTGGGGTACGAACTATTACTTTTCAGAGTTACATTGGCTTCTTGCTTTCCCATGGACCCGGGATTCTTTAGTACATGCGCTTGGGTTAAAAACCCGCTAGGTCATTTTGATATTGTTTACGTCTGGTAAGGATACGACTCTGTTACTTCACACACACAACAAATTGTATAAAAGATCAAGATTCGTCCTTTCTGCTCAGTGAAATGACCTACGAGGCCACAGTTAGCCGCATAATTAAATATACCTAGTTTAGCCTTTGGAGGGCCTAAATGTTAAATTTGAAACAAGTGTGCTAACGAATATATAAAACTTCGTTACGGTAACAGGAAACGTTGTATTACCGCGGTTACCGCAATTTGCGGTATTCCCGCTGTAACTGCTCCAGCTAAATAATTAAGGCTAGTTTTTGTCCATTTAAAGTGACGACTGACTAAGTGACAACTTTATAGGCACACAAATAGCCTTTAGAGACCCTAAAAGTTCAATTTGAGACCAAAATTTGCAGTTAACGAATACATTAAATTTTGGTTGCGGTAACCGCAGACGTTTTGTTACCGCGGTTACCGCAAATTACCGCGGTAATTTTTGCGGTTTGCGGTAATGAAAAATCGTTACCGCGCCCACCCCTAGTCACACACCACTGGCAATCACTATTAGTTTGCCAGAAAGGCGGCTTGTCAAGATTCAACAGCAAATAAAGTAGCATAATATTTACATCACATGGCTGCTACCAGACATTGCAAACTGTGCGGAAAATCAGGCCTATGAGTTATGACACAATATTATACTTCCTAAAAATTGCAACTGGATTTTTCATTACCTAATGTGCGAGTGATAACTGAATGCGAAACTCCTCTCAAAGAGCTCAAGGCACACCAACAAGGTTTTTTTTTTGCGGACCACAGTGCGGACATCCGCAATTTTTTTGAGTCGTCCGCAATTTTTTCCAGCCGTCCGCAACGTGTCCGCAATCCGCATCCCGAAATTCCTCAAAAGGAAAAATTTTTCTTGTGGTCCCCCCTTGGTTTATCCCACTCCCAAAAAAAATTTTCCGGCACGCCCCCAATTGACCAAATTCACATTAAAATTTCAAAAATTTTCCTTCGAGGGTTGTATGTACCTTCTAATTCATCACAACTATATATCAGGGGCGGTCCCAGTGGGGGGGGGGGCGGGGGGTGGCGGCCGCCTCCCCCGAAATTTTTTACGACTGAAATTTCACACAAGGGTCCCTCTTTGCTTTTTGTTGCCCGGCCGAAAAAAATTTTCGATACGTCTCCAATTGACCAAATTTCGCCTAAAAATAAAAAATTCGCTAATTTTTTTTCCTGGGGGCTGCCGCCCCCAGACTCGTGCGATTCTGTGGCCTACTGTTTCTTGTTCTTATCTTTCATCAACGTCTATGCATGTATACCCAAGTACATTATCCTGCATTTGCAGGGTTTTTTTTGGGTCAACGAGTGGGTCCAGACTCAAGTTCTCTTAACTGGACCCAACAGAAATTAACCTGACAAAAGCCAGACCCAAGGGCGCAGCCAGAGGGGGGTGACGGGGGTCGCAACCCCCCCCTTTTGGTTGAACCTCAAGAAATTGCCAACAAGGGCCCCCGCTTTGATTTTTATCGCCCTACCGAAAAAAATTTCTGATACGTCTCCAATTGACCAAACTTTGCCTAAAAATTAAAAAATTCTCAATTTTTTTTTCCTGGGGGCTGCCGCCCCCAGATCCCTGCAACTCTGTGGCTGACTAGTTCTTGTTATTATCTTGCATCAAAGCCTACGCATGTCTACAAGAGTACATTATGCAGAATTTACTTGTGTAATACACTGTCTGATCTCTGATGTGACGTTCCCATCTTGTTTTTAATTTTCCTGTCGGAAAAAAATTTCTGATGCATCTCCAGTTGACCAAATTCGGCCTAAACAGTTAAATTTCCATTTTTTTCTGGGGGCTGCCGCCCCCAGACCCCTGCAACCTGCGACTCACTGAACTTGCGTTTGCACTGCGAACTTAATAGTGTTAAAATTACTGTACCTAAATACCGAAATAAATGTTAAAAGGGTATTTCAACCCATTACAAAAAAGTCATTCCCCGAAATTTTTGACTACATAAATGAACACAAACTACGTTTTGTTATGTAAACCTTTAGCTAAAATATGTAAAAAATCTTTGGTTCTGGCCAAGGAGCTGCCGCCCCCTGACCCCTGCAGCAGTGTGACAGTGATTTTGCATTTTATTTTTGTGTCGAAATTGCAAAAAATTGTGTTGTAAATGCAAAACAGTCTATATATGTTGAGGGGGGGGGATGGGGGGGACCTAGCGAACGACCGGAGGTAAAATTTTGCCGGAGCCGGAGCCGGAGCCGGATACAAAATGCCGGAGCCGGAGCCGCAGCCGCAGCCGGAGGCAGTGTTTTACAAAAAAATTTCAATTAGTAAAAAATGTTGACAATTGTGACATTTTTTTCTGGCTACGCCACGGCCTCTAGAGGTATAAAAACGCGTATATATATTTGCTTCTATATAGGCGAAGAAAACGCATTTACAGTTTGCACAGAAAAATAAAATTTTGCACACTAAAATTAAAATGTTGCACAATTATGCTCACAAAATTTTTTGAAAAAAAAACCCTGGCACAAAGAGAAATCCTAACATAGCTGCATGAATTTGTCCGACTGTCCGCAGAAAAATTTATCCGTCCGCAAAAAAATTTGGCCGTCCGCAAAGTATCCGCACTTCGGATTTTCAAAAAAAAAACCCTGCACACCAATGACATAGTCATCAAAACGCGACACCAAATTTAATCCAGAAAAAAACAATTTAGGTAATACCACTTGGTCGCTATTGTCCAATGAGAGTTGTGCTTTGCTGCGCTGCTGCATGAGCCAGTTTGTTTGTTCGTGCAGCTTCTGCAGGGGCCCTCGAAGGGTTTTTAGCGCCCAACGATTCTGCTTCACAAATTGCTTCAGCTTCAAACAACAACAACAATATTAAGAATTATACAATTGGCACGACTAGTCAAGTC
Organism: Trissonchulus sp. WLG1_4; assembly: GCA_030248245.1. Classification (NCBI taxonomy): domain Eukaryota; kingdom Metazoa; phylum Nematoda; class Enoplea; order Enoplida; family Ironidae; genus Trissonchulus; species Trissonchulus sp. WLG1_4. Next base: position 7,153 of record JASANF010007683.1, read on the forward strand.
ATGCTCCATTAATATCACTGGCTTAACTTAGCAGTTATTACAAAACAAGAAGCTAGTTGCTAGTAAGCTAGTTAGTTACCAATCAGGTCGACAAAGTTCTCAACAAATGTGATGCAGCGTACAATCAATGAAATACCATGTAATATTATTGCTCATATTATGTGCCTTAAAATTGTATTGTATTTGTAAAATTATAATACGTTGTCATACTGGTAAGGATCTGTAATTACTATGAACCTTCAACTTCACAAAATGAGTCAAATAGCATATCAAAGCATATGAGTACTCGTATTCTCTAATACTCTAATCAAATAGCACGAAAAAAATTACGAATCGGCAGTGTAGTGTTGGTTACTGGTTACTTGTCTTAGACAGAGAAACATGTGCTCTGGGAAGCTGAGGTCGGAGCAGCAGCGCAGGCGGGCGTACTTCATCAGCAAGTCCACGCAACGCTCCACAACGCCTTCCTCAAACACAAACACATCCCACAATAAACAGTACTTTGCATCTAAAAGAACGAACTGAAAGCATCAAGAGTACAGCAAGTAGTCACAAAAATCACGCCACCTGTTTTGTCTCGAGGTTCAGCAATTTTTGGTCAGACTTTTATACTTAGACACAGTTTTCATACTATCATACTATAATGGTCCACGTTCCACACCCTTTTGGCTGAAACAACGGAACGCCGCGAGCCATGTGGTTATGTTAACACGGCACTGCAAAAATAATACATAGTTCCCGCTAGCCCTGCTTGCCGAATTGACTAACCCTGAACGACTGTTCCTTCAAATGCGCTTTGGACAGTTTCAGAAGACAATCGAAATTCATTGGCTTCAAGCTGGGCTTCACTTTCTCTCCCGGCGTTGTGCTCACCAGGGCCAGCGCCTGAAACGACACTATAATAATATTACATCAACAAAAGTATATACCAGATGGAAGGGGCTCATAATTCACATATTAATATAAAAATGTTGCAGACTTAAAATAGTCTCATTTAGTTTGGACTAGCGAAGACGGTAAAAAAATCTTAGTAAGTTTTTCAAACTTTTTTAAATTTAACCACGGTAAGGCTGTTTTCAGCCGCAGGTAAAATAATAGCTGTGGCCTAATTGTAATAATAAGTTGTAACCTAATTTCCAACAGATAACAAGTTTTTATCAAACTAAGCTAAGCGTACAACTTTGAAAAACTGGTCAGCACGTCTAGCTGAGAGGCAAATAGTGGTGTAGTACCTCCAAGATGAGGGGCACAATGGGTGTCTGCAGCTGGGTCTTGAGCTGGCACAAAATCAGCATCACTTCCACGCAGTGCAGTCGCAGGGGGCAATAACGCTTGGATGGAATCAGTCTGAAATTATGTAATGCAACTAATGAAATCAGACAATAACAAAAAATACTAACAATGCACAAGAACATAAATGTTCTACAGTTTGAACAGTTGGACAGAAAATCACAGTTTTTAGTTTTTTATGTTCAGCTCACTACAAACAGTCTGACCTAAAAAGTATAAAATGGGGAGCAAGGCGGCTCCTACAAGAAGAATATATACTTGGCCAAATAGCACAAGCATATATGCGGGTCTCCTCGTTAAATTGGGGGTCCTCAATTGTTTATAACCCATACTCGTTTTCTTGTACTTCATGCACTTTAATCTTATTTCTAAGCTGTATTGTTGACTGTTAACATTTCAAAAGACTTTTCCATAAACCCATAATACATAAATAAACAGTTTAAGAGTTTTTAATTTTACGTGTAAATCACCACACTGATGTTTTATTTATTTGTATATGTGATGAAATGTACTTTTAAATATGTATGAATTTACAATTTATATATATATGTCTCACACTCTTTTACTCTACCGTCCTCATAGACTAAGATAAATCACAAAAATTTAAACTTTGTCACTTCTGCTTTCACATGCCTAGAAAGTAAGTTCTAGATGTTAGTGTCTTTTACATGTCCAAGGTCTCTTCCGCGTTTACGTATACGTGATAAAATGTATGTACGTTCTGCATATCTGCGTATGTATATATATATAAAGTTTTCTTGTGTGCAAAAAAAAACTGCTCCACTGCAAAGATTCTTAGCTAAACTTCACTTCCCTTCTATTAATTTGCTGTCCTAACTTCATTAATCATTTTCAACTGAAATTTTCATTAACCACAGAGGACCTTCAATCAGAGGGCCGCCACTAACAGTTTAAAGAATTACTTATACTAGACTAGTATAAGTAATATTATTGATAAAATAATTGACACATTCTGAGAGCTTATGCTTAGCTCAAACTTGATTCGGTACAACCCAAAACGATATCCGGCACGTCCATAAGAACTAAACAAACGGTGAGTACTGAGACTACGACAAAAAAAGACACTGTCGTGATTTTCGAATAAGTTTTGAATGCTTTATTATATAAAAGAATGCTACACAAACACAAAACGTTTGGGATTCCCCTGAGTTCAGTTGCTTGCGCCAAGGCCAAAAGGCTTGCGAGGAGAGTCCCAGTCACAAGATAGCCCAAGCTCACACTCATGCAACAATCAGCCAAGCCTAATCAGTAACATAAAAAGGGGGCTAACAATAGGAACGTAACCTGTCCTAGTATAATGGGACATCGGAATCTTGTGACTGGGGTAGACGACACGGGACCGCCAGTAAAACCAGGCCTCCTGCTCCTCCCGCGTGAACCTCGGATGACTTGGTGGCCCCCCACAACCAGGCGAACATACACATATACACATAATATGTTAAAGAAGCAACGCCTGCTGGCAAGCCACGGGTAATCCTCTTGGCCTTCTCAGGCTGAGGACAGCTTGAGTCGTTTTCGAGCGACACCGCAGCTGCGAGGGCGGTAAAAAAAGTATAAAATAAAAATTTGAGCGTTTCGCAAGCTACAACGGAAACTTGATGTGCCAGCTTGCAGTTTATTTGAAACGCAGGAAATTGAAGTGAGTTCAGTAGTCAGTGAGCCGACAGTGCGAGAACCAATGAGAGCTGGTCGTTCGCCGCTAGGCCGAATCACCGCTAGGCCGAAACGCCACTAGGTCGAAACTTCGCCATTAGGCCGAAACGTCGCAAGTCCGAATCACGGTTAGGCCGAAAATGTGTTTGCGGAGCATACATACAGTGATGTATCATGTACATATGTAAAACACTACATATTACACGTACAGTGCATAATATACAGTACAGACTGTACTGTAATACCATACATACAGTGATGTATCATGTACATATGTAAAACACTACATATTACACGTACAGTGCATAATATACAGTACAGACTGTACTGTAATACCATGCATACTGAATGATGTTGACGGTAAGAGACTGTACATTTTTGAAAATTGTACTCAATAAAATTGATTTATTTGTATTTATTTTCGACCTTAACGGCGATTCGTTCTAGCGGCGATTTTTCGGCCTTGCCGCAATTCGGCCTAGCGGCGACACGCCTGAAAGCTTTGGGTGTACCTAGCACAGCCTTGGGCGACCTGGACCAGGGGATAGCAGAGGGACTGGAGACTGGCGTGCTCCGGACAGGCGGCCAACACACGCGCCCACACATACAGGCACTGCACAAACTGCCAGTTGTACACCAGCTGCAATTGATGCTGAAACACACACACACACACACATGATGAACAAAAGAGGGCAGAACAAAACAGTCCGATTTGCAGACACAGATAAACTAAAAATCAACGGGATGAGGTCTTATTTTTTCACCCATCAACTCAGTTCAGGCGCTCTTCTGGCCACCAAAAGAAGGTGGACACGGAGCGGATTACGAGCACTGCACTAGCACACGCTGAAATCTACTTAATTTCAAGTTTGATACACCAACGTACAGCTTTTTTTCCAATGAGTGCGTTCCTGAGATGAATGGCCAGCTGGCGGATGTAGAGGAAGGCACTCTGGTAGACGGTGTCTGGGTCCAACAAACACAGCTCCGCGTAGGATCGCTAAAAAATACAAGTGGACTTCACTTATTACATTATGAGACAGACACAGTAACGATTTAAAACTAACAAAAAAATCAAACTGTACTTCATGAGAAATTAAGATAGACATTGAAAACAAGGATAGGATAGCCGACAGTTGTTCATTACATAGTAAACTTACTACTGATAAACACATCTACCACCATTTTAAACAAAGCACATGCCCAAGACTGTTATGTGCAGAGCTTATTCAGTAGTCCTGTTGAAAAGTTACTCTATGCACATAATATACAGAGTATAACACCACAGCACTGTGAGAGCGTTGCTGACCTGCATGAAGAGTATGAGGGGCCAGGTGTCGGGCGTAACCAGCTTGGTGTGCTTTACGTAGGCCAGGTACATCAACTGAAACACACAAACCCATATGCACTGGCCGGGAGAAAGGCGACACTGCGTCTGGTGGGGTAGTCTGGAAGACATGTTCTGTTCAGAAGCTCGTCCGTGCACACAGTCGGGCACAGCCCTTACATTACGCGGGGTCTCAGTCTGAGGGGGTGTGCGGAATTTTTGAAAGCTCACAACTGAGCTTTGGGAGACTGAAACATGTAAAAATGCCAAACTTCCCAATTATAATATATCTCAAAAACGTTACATTTCTTTCTTTGATTGTTCACCTTTCTGATAATTTCTGAAGCACTTTACAGCCATCCGAACCAATTAGAAAATTCTTAGTTTGGAGGAACTATTTTTTTACATCAGCAGAGTGGGGTGCTAGTCCCATTCCAACAGGTAAGTCTCAGGGGGGAGGGGGCTGGTCCCGCAATCCCAGACCTAAGGGAGCCATCCCCCCCACATAAATCTGTGCCACGTGTAGACCATACCTTGATAGCTAAGGGACAATAAGGCGTGGGTTGCAGTTTGACAAGACGAACGATGGCAACCAAGGCGGCCACGCGGCAACTCTCCTCCTTAGAGCTCCAGATCTTCACCAAACGCTGAAAAAACAATATTTCGCTATCAAAATTTAAGTCACTACTAATGACTTTTAGATATTATGCCAAAATCTTGAGGTTCCTTTTTGACAAACTATTAAATTGCAGGCCTCATATTAAACTGGTCAAGTACCAGGTTGACAAGTGCCAAAACCTTAGCCTTTCCGTATTGTATAGCAGAGTCGAATTAATAGGCGGCACACAGGTAAGTATTCTCTGTTTTAATCAATAATTCGAGAACTAATTGTGTACCAATGATAATGTACCACCAATTGTAAGCAATCAACATCAATGAATATACCAGCAAAGCAAAACATATACATACATACATGTATTAGGGGACCCCCCCCAATCCCCAAAATAAAGAAATCGAGAGGCCGGGGAGAGGGTCCCGAAAAATTTTGCAAAATTTAGTAAAAATGGCACAATTTTGGACAAATTTTACAAGATTTTGCAAATTAGAGGGTATTTTTGGTCGTTCCTGGGGGCGAGAGGTCATAAAATTTGGCCAGGAGGCCCCCCAAAAGTTTTATGTACACAGGGGCGTAGCCATGGGGGGGAATGGGGGGAATTTCCCCCCCACCGAAATTTTTTCCGACTGAAATTTTACACAAGGGTCCCCCCTTTGGTTTTTATGGTCCGGCTGGAAAAAAATTCCGATACGTCTCCAATTGACCAAATTTGGCCTAAAAATCAAAAATTACCGAAATTTTGTCTGGGAGCTGCCGCCCCCAGACCCCTGCAACTCTTTGGCTTAGGGTTCTTTGCTTTTGTCTTGCCTGAAAGCATATGCATGTGCATATAGTCGCATTTTGCATTACGAATTTGCTTAATGCACTGCATAGTGTATAATTATATCGTTTTCGCCGTTTTAATGTTACAAAAATGACATTATTTTTTAGTAAACGTATAGTTTTTACCACCACAAAATTTCGAAAAATTTGCATATTCGCTAGCTTCCGGACACATGGCGGGCCATCATTTTTGTAATTTTCGGTGTTTTGAGTTCCAATTTTACGTTAGATGCTGTTGCGGTCAAAAAGTAGCATTGTTTTCGACCGAAAATGCGAATATGTGTCGTTTATTGCGGTAAAATAGCAATTAAGTGCATTTTTAACACATTTTAAAAAATCGAGAAGTCCGAAATCCCCCCCGAAATTTTTTTCTGGCTACGCCACTGGATGTACATGTATGCACAGTACCTTGAGCATGTGCTTTGCGAGCCTGTGGAAATTGGCCAGGAAGACGATGAGTTGTTGAGCGTGCTGTAGCAGGGCACAAAGCATCGACTCCTCATGGACTTCCAACAACAGCTGAAAAATGAAAAAGGCCAAATAATGTCTGACAGTGTCTCAAGTCTGAAGCTGAGGATGTCAGGCACAGGCTCTCTTAGGAAGTACCTCTCGCTCAGAAGTTCTTCTGTATGACAACAACAGCTGCTGCATCCAACGAGTACTACCACTCTCAAGACTCAAACCACTAACCTATCAGCCAATATTTACACCTAGTATTTCCTATTGTGATTTAACAGACACCATCTTGATTTCATTTGGGCCTCGAATGTTTCTACAGAAAACATTGTGCGAAACAACTACGGTTAAGCCAGTAAAGCCTATTACCTAAACAGTATTATAATATTCAGTAATCAGTATATATATCACAGGCCCTTACAAGTTAACTGAACACATGTCTGCGTAAGTCGCTCAACTACAGTCAAAGACACAGACAATCTGGGATAAGCAGAGCGGCTGGACAAGTTTTGAAACCAAACAGCACCTGTGTCAAATTGGTCAAGTAGTTTTTGACAGTTCCCTTGAGCTTGGTCCAGGTGTGGCGGGCCTCCTTGGGTCCGTCGGCCAGCGTCTGCTTCAGCGTCCGGTCCTTGAGCAACTGCGTCCGATGCAACTTCAGCAGGCGACACACACTCCCGACCATGTTGCCCAGACAGCAGCAGATTATGCGATTGAACACTGAAACGAAGACGCTGTGAACAATTGAAAAGTAACTCTCAAGTTAATTCACCTTTGTTCTGTTTTTTCGTCCACCTTGAATATAATAATATGTTCACTAGCTAATTATCACCGATTGTCTTATGCATATACTCCTGAGTCCTGACTCTACAAACCAAACACAACTTCACCAATAATTGTTCACTGTAAATATCACAAAAATATGGCTGTTTGTGTGAAGTTTGCCGCGGTTGTGCCCTACATGACAGATCGTATGGTGATCGCCAAGTATATTCATGTTCCATTAACACCATAAAAATACCCAAAAACTTGTTTCTCAAGCCTACTCAAACTTATTTCAACAGTCAGCAATTAATTAGTGTTTAGGCTCGAAGATAATATGTGAGAAGGTTAGCAGGGAAACCCTTCTTCAGAAGTCTATGGTCTCCGGGGAAAGGGTCCCGTCAGTCGATCAGAGATGGGTGGGTCCCCACAATACTCCGAAAACCGCCCCCTTAAATTTTTATCCCGTTCCATGTATGTCCGAAGAGTCGGATGCTAGGGCGGCCGGTGATCACTGAATAGCACGTGCCCAAGGGAAATACCAGTGGCATCCTCGACGGCGTATCGGCAGTCGGACACAGCCTCGTCTTTGCTGCGCAGCACGGCGGCCTTGAATCCCTCCGCCATCTCCTGCACCAGGCTCACCGACGGGCCGCCCTCAAACACAGCAGCACACAAACCAGCTATAACTAGAGGAGAAATCCTGGTCCTGCCACCCAGGCAATCTTTACAGGGTTAGTAAATGGGTATATACCACAGCAATGTGAGAAACTTACAGGGATTGCCAACGACCTAGTGACGGAGAAGAGGTTGAATCAGCCTCCCTGACCGTAGTTCGCATCGCGGCGTGTATATATTTGACCTTTCTTTATAATTTGCCTCTACTTCAAGACAGTATCGTGCATACGTGGGCAGGTAGCCGATTCTGGTGGGGGGGGGGGTGCGGAGAAACTTTTCCATCCTTTGCTCCGTAAGCCACCATTTTACCTAGGTGAGCCACTAATTTTGCCGTCGTGAGTACCTTAAAAACATTCTGGGGGGGGGGGGCGTGGGTGAAGCACCCGTCTGGGGAGGTGACAATATCTCCTGGGGAGTGAAACCCCCCTCCCCCCAGAATGGTATCCCGCCCATGTATGGTATCGTTCACTTCATAAGACATCAACCATGACAGGACAGCTCAGATTCAGATTGTTTGAGTTCAGATTACACAGCACAATGTATGTTCCGAATATTCTCTTACCTTCAGCCCCGCCTCCCAGCGCTTGACCACGTTCAGCGTGAGCACCGTCCTGCCCGTCGTCTTCCGTCTCCGCGGTTCTCGGTCCGTCTCACTTTCCTGATCTACCTCAGATTCGGATTCCGAATGACTCACATCTGAGGCAACCTGTATAAAAGCACAACCATTTTACATTACTGTACTAAAGCCAACATACGTATATAACAGATCATGGGGATGAGAGCTATTCAGCATTTATATATATGGTGGTAATAGTATACAATTATATTTCAGTTATATATGAGTTTCAGACTGTAACGGTTAAATGATCTGCTATAGACATGAATAAATAGACATAAATAGTGCAGTGTTATGAGTTGAACACAGAATTCCTTACGTCTGCAGATATATACGTTTCCACTAGGGATCGACCGGATCCAAAATTTCTGCCGGATCCGGATCCGGATCCACTGGATCCGGCCGGATCCGGATCCGGATCCGGATCCAGCCTGAGACACACAGACATTTTTCCAAAAATGAAAAAATTTTCAAAAATTTTTTGTCTAAATTGACAACTGACTGTCCCAGACTTTGATTTCGGGGGGTGGGCGGGGGTCTGAAGAAATGTTTTGACTTTTTATAATAGCGTTTTTCAGCTTTACGCTAAGTTGTTATAGCCGCAGCCATATCGAGGGCAATGAATTGAGTCTGTTTGTAGTAAAAACCAGTGGTGCACCCAGGAAAAAATGGAGAATTTTTCGATTTTTAGGTTGAATTTGGTCAACTGGAGACGTATCAGAAATTTTTTTCCGACAAGGAATGTCACATCAGACAGAAGACAGTGTATTACACAACTAAATGCAGCATACTATACTCGTGTAGACATGCAAATGCAGCATAATGTACTCATGTATAGGCTTTGCTGAAAGATAATGACAAGGAATAGTAAGCCAAAGAGTTGCAGGAGTCTGGGGGCGGCAGCCCCCAGGAAAAAATGTGGGAAATTTTTGATTTTTAGGCCGAATTTGGTCAATTGGGGGGGACGCATCAGAAAAATTTTCCGGCCGGATAATAAAAACCAAAGGGGGGACCCTTGGAACAAATAGTTGTCGTCAAGAAGTGCCAATTTGATACTGGATCCGGATCCGGCAGGTTTGGATCCGGATCCGGCGCCGGATCCGGATCCACTGGATCCGGCCGGATCCGGATCCGGATCCGGATATCCGGTCGATCCCTAATATATATATATATATATATATAAATATATATATATATATATATATATATATATATATATATATATATATATATATATATATATATATATATATATATATATATATATATATATATATATATATTCAAAAAAGTGCTCCGTTCACTATGCAGCAATGAGCAAAACATTAGAGTAAAATGCAAAACATTTACACCAAATGCAAAACATTGAGTTTTTCAGTTTTAGGTTGAACCTCTTCTGTATCAGAAAGGAAGATTGAAACAAAAGATGACAGTGTGTTACCAAGTAAATGCACTAATGCAGCACAATCTGAAATCTTGCAGTACATGTGCATAGGCTTTGATGACAAACACACTAAATATACAGTAAGTCACATGTTGCAGGGGTCTGGGGGCGGCAGCCCCCAGTGAAAAATTTGGAAAATTTTTCGATTTTTAAGCTAAATTTGGTCAATGAGACACGTATCAGAAATGTTTTTCGGCGGGGCGATAAAAACCAAAGGGGGGACCCTTGTTGACAATTTCTTTAGGTTTGATCAAAAGCGGGTCGCGACCCCTCCCCCTGGCTGCGCCTATGCATCCGAGTAACACCGTGTATTACACAAGTAAATGCAGCATAATGTATTGTTGCAGACATGTATAGGCTTTGATGAACGATAATAACAAGGACCAGTA
>JASANF010007686.1:0-39732 GCA_030248245.1 Trissonchulus sp. WLG1_4
ACTTTTACAGGACATGTCAAACTGCACCATGTTTTTTTGCTTTGAAGTTAAATTACAAATAATCAGTTAAAAACTGATACCTTCAATGCAAAAAAAACTCTAAACCCACTCTAACACACATGTTAAACCGCCGGTTAGAAACCGCGTATTTGTGCCAAAACAGTTTCAGCACTCACCCGCGATAGTAACGCCACAGCATAGTTTGCCGACGGTTTCTAGACTGCAACATGGTCAGGTTCTCAGGTGCTGATAAACAATCTGAGAAATATTGGTGTGACAGGTTTTGTCATATTACGGTACTGCATACAAAATTCACCAGCAGTTGTGTCATCAACGGTGTGCTGTGATGATACCTGTCTGTCGGATCAGTGTGCTCTTGCGCGGTTGTTGTCTGTCTTGTCCGTTGTACGCATTGCGACATGACAATTCGTTGATTTTGCATATATAGGTTCTGCAAAGGGAGAGTATTTTACTTTATTTTCATATTATCCTCATTTCATTTAGTAATAATCGATAAATAACTGTTAGTTATACCAAACGCAACATTTAATATACTTAGCTGCAGTTTTATAGTTAACAACAGGTATGATAAGAATAAGATTAATAAAAAACCGTTTGTACAGATACACGAATAATATAGATAAATGTGAAGGTTAATGAGCTATATAAAAAATTTTCTAAATTAATTACAATACAGTAACTGTACATAGTGTTTCGTCGGTTATGTCAGAATTATATCTCTGTATGATACTTTGAGTCTAACCAAAAGGTGTGATTGTGCTAGTCGCCTGGAGAAGACTGCCAACCCGCCGTTTAATGAATTCCCAAAATCGTTGATGAAACAGACAATAAAAGTAAAAGTCGGAAACATACGATGTAGTAAACAAACAATGAGCACAAACAGTAACAATCGATTTCGAAAACGGCACCACAACTGATTGAACGTAGGCTTGCGAATATGACATACTTCTCACCGTCTGGAGGGCTGAGGGAGTAATGTCACCATACATAACTAAAGCAACAAAAACCCACAATCCTTGCAGCAGAAGAATTACACCCGCTTGACAAATAAGAAGCTTTGACAACATAATCTCGTGTTTGTAATCTGACGCGGAGATAGCAATTCTTTTCCGACGTTTTTTCAATTTAAACAAACCTACTATTATAACCACAGTTGTGAGAAAAAGCGCTCCAGCACAAGTAAAAGCGCTGAAAGCCAAAAACGTGTTTACATTATTGACTAGGCTATCACTGCCATCCACAAGTCCCATCGGATTTACGGAGTCCCGGATCCCGTAACATGCTTTACGCCAATAAAATTGAATTACAAACGGCGAATCAATTACCAGTCCGAAGCTTAGCCAAAACACATATGCCAAAAATCGCATTTTATCCGGTATCTTCACCGTTGGTAGCAACAACGCGACAGCTCGATCAAACGACAAACCTAAAACGAGCCATTCTGCGGTCATTGCAGATACGGCTCCAAAATAGTGGCTAACACAATACTTTGCGATTGTTGAGAAACGGGAGGGCAGTTGAAACACAGAATTCTTGAGCCAAACACATTCTACGCTAAAAGATATCAAACCCGAAATGCAAGTGAATCCGTTCAAAACCGCTACCGTTTTTAAATACAAGTAGCCGACACCAGTAAATTCACCTGTGCTGAAAATAATGAAGTTCAAAATGTGCCCAATTATGCCCATTATCAACCAAATTGGGTTGAGATAATAACAGCTTCCAAAAGCTATTATGTTTAAATCAAAGTTTTTAGCTTTGAAATATTCCAGCAAGAGAAACAAAGCATCGCTGGAACTCATATGCGGTGCATTTTGTATCAGTGGAAACAAAAATTGACTCGCATTTTGAGCCGTCACATGGAACATCTCCGCATACATGTCACAGAGTTGAAAAAACTCGGATGTATTTCGAAAATCGACCATTGTATGTATTGCAAATGTATCTGAAAAAAACTTGATAAACACCTATACCACAGTTAAGCTCTTAACAACAAAAAAGTGCACACAGGTTCTTTTTGGAACTGCATATAGCCGTTAGGCTGACGCCCGAGCAATAAACAACAACAACAACAACAACAACAACAACAAAAACAACAACAACAACAACAACAACAACAACAACAACAACAACAACAAAAAAAAAGCGAGTGTCTTCTTAGGGCCGGTTCACATGATACAATTTTCGGGCAATTTTTAGCGACTACCCACCTGGCAACGTGCAAGCAATGCAGGTTGCTTGAAAATCGCCTCGTGTGAGCATGCAGGCCATTTTCAGGCAATCAAAACATTTCAGTCACGACGCGCGACTATTTTAGACAACGTGCAGGGCACGGCCAATCAAATTTCAGCATTCTCACTTAAGGGTAATTGCGTTTTTAGGTGTTTTTTTAAACTACCATAACAGCACTTAACCTCAACAAAAACTAGAGCGTTTTTTTACATTTTTTACACCTTCTAGCTTAAAAAAACTATATTTAAAAGCAGATTATCTTTTGCAACTTTACTGCTGCTATCATTTGAATACACTCCATCAGCGGTTTTTTTGACTAATTTTTCCGCCACAGTTATGAAACTCAAGATCAGCCAACAACTACTAAACTTTTTCTATTATACACTGACATAATATCCCCACCCGTTTTTTGATACAGTTGATAAGTCGTTTCTACGCTGAGAAAATGACATTTTCGTGCAAAAATCACGTAATTTGACTTTTCTCTAAAATTTTCAAAGGCCCATAACACCGACTCTATAAACTATTTTTAGAAAAGGAAAAAAACGGGTGGGGATATTTTCCTAAAGATAATGTGGTTTAAGTTTCGAAGCCGTAGTCCGTTTTTAGCTTGAGTTCTGTGGGAGCAAAAATTACACTGAAATGTCAAAAACCACGAAAACGACATTACCCCCTTAAGCTTGTTTTCTAACGGTGCGTTGAAAACCAGCATTATGCCGTCTCAAATGAAACTTCGGCCGATTTAATTCAGGCCCCGTGGCCCTTGTTTTGACCGTCCAGACATAACAAATACAAAAAAGTGCCAAGTCAAATCCATTTAGTGGAATAACACAAAAAACTAGTTAATACATAAATCAGGAAGGCTTTTATTTGATTTACTTCCATCTACTCATCGGTTGTTCGAAAATTTTCTGACGTTTTTGAAAGTTTTCTGACGAATCGTAGATTTTTATTGAGCCCGGTACATAGATGTTAGCCACAGAAAGTTCCTAGCTGAATCAACTTAGTACATAAGCCAAAAAACCACCAGTTAGAAATTCAGGAGGGCTTAAATTCAATTAGAAACCGTGTCAAAAATCCAAACGTATTACACGTTTGAAATGACACGTTTCAAATCGTGTATTTGCTAGAAAATACACGATTTGAAAATAGGAAAACACGTTTGGGGATTAACTGCGACTGTCGCTTAATTGTCAATTAATGACCGCTATCAAAAGTTATTCACCAAGAGCTAAGTGGCTATATAAACACACACACACCCACACCCAAACACTCGCGCGCATATATGTCTCCGAATAATGCAATAAAGGGACCCGCTAAGTAAGTAAGTAGCAAGCTTTTATGCGTACGTACATAAAATTTCTTCAAGGATAGCCGACAATTAATTTGATTGATTTGGCTTAGCATTAAATAGCAGTGTCAAGTCAATCAAATTACACGATTTGCTTTCGCATTTACATGTTTGCAAATAGTTTTTTCAAAACGTGTACACGTTTTGAAAGTAGCATCATTTTTGTCACGGTTCCTTAGCTGCTCGGTTCCTCCCGTTTGAACGTCATTTTGAAAGAAACTACCACGCAACGCGCAGAATGACTGTAAAAGTGCAATTATTATGCAAGCCTTTAATGGTGAACCAGTTTTAGTCCACCAAGAGTGCAGAAAAGGCTAATAATAATAGAGGCTATCGAGTAGGGTCGCTTTTCCGCTGTAACAGAACAGTTTGAGTGGGTGACTTACATAGCTGTCATTGGGTAAGAAACGCGTGTACGCGCTTGCAATCTTGAGTGACTAATAGGAGCGACGGATGGCAACCTAACAACCGGGGGGTGAGGTAGGCAGCTGCTGAATCTTCTTACTATTCTTGGGTTTTATTTTGCAAAAAATTAATGAAAATTAATAAATTAATGGTTTTGCTATTTGCGCCGTTTTTTTATATTGTCGAAAAAAACACAAACCGAAATATGAAATTCACATCAAATCTCCTCTTGTTTATTGACGAATCGTATACGTAATGAAAAGTATTAATATTTTCAACACAATTGTAAAAAAATAGCAAAAAATTTTGTTTTGTTTTGTTGTTTTTTGTGTGTATATGTCAAAAGTTTATAAAGATAGATAAAAACAAAAGGTTGTAAATGGGATGGTTTATTATCAAAGTAATGACAAAACTCTGTTAAAACCGACAAAGCTGTCTCCTCTCCATCGTTGACACATAAAAACGATGCATTGACACGGCTTTCTTGTTAAAAACCGACAAGATTTGGTAGATGTCGCGTGTAAGCGTGCACGAGCACGAGATTTTACCCCCCCCCCCACCCCTAGGCGCTATTTGCGCTATTTGCGCTATCATAGTTTCCAGCTCAAAAACGCCACCCCCCCCACCCCCCCCCGCTATTTGCGCTATATACGCTACGACAGGTACCCCCCCTCCCCCCCCTCCCCCGTATTATAGAAGTGCACGTATTATAGAAGTGGCTTTTGCCGGACTTTAAACTAAGGGCAACTGTATATGTAAGTGCCATAGAATCGCCTGCAGCCAAAAATAGCAGAACGGTATGTCATTTTAAAGTCTCAAATCTTTGGTCACTTTTTCTTTTTTTGCAAAAAACACGCTAGGACACATATATTAGCATTACGCAAAACCAATACAGTCAGGAAGACCCAAGGTGTTATATTATCTGGAAATAAAAAAATAACCTTGCCAGTATAGAACACTTTAATCCAAATTACCGTCAGGTTCACTTCAAAATATGCTTTTTTTACGCCCAGAAAATATTCAAGGGTTGGTTTAGGGCAAAGTTTGAGTTTGAGACCTGACTTCAAGCTGGGTACAGTCGTGCAGTGTCTCTCAAAATAGGCAAATAGAAATTCTAAATTCCGGGCTGCTTCTGCTAGTTTAATATAATGTACATAACAATAACTAACTACGACCTGCTTGTTATGAATTTTTCACAAGTTTCTGTTTCTTATTAAACTTTAATTTCAGGTTCTTTCTGATTAAATAGTGTTCTGAAAAAGTCCAATGACGTGAAAAATGATCAAAACAAAGATAATAATAAACAGCCTTGGAGTTAATTAAATATAAGAAGGCAGGTTAATACATTAACGCACAATTTTATCGAAAAGAAAGCCCAGAAACAAACGTAGCTAGTCTCAAAAGTTCCGTTTCAACGTTATCAAGTTCATCCTCCAATTCGTTCATCACTCGCAGGCAAATTCCATCCCGATACGGCAGAGCACACACTTGCACGCCCAGGGCCCGGGCAGATTCAGGCACTCCTGGCTAGAGCACTGATTCTGAATGATTTTGGCCATCGAATCAACCAGTTTATATCCGCCCATCTGGTCAATATCTGGTTGGGCCACTTTGGTCACGGGTACGGTCCCCCCTGGCATATCCAGTAGATTGACTGTTTTGCTAGCTAGGAAACGTCTAATTAATAGCTTTTCAATAGCAGTGGAAACCACAGATGAGGATGCTTAATCTATATTAATTACAAAAAAGTTTACTATGTAAGTATCCTCCAAGTTTTTTTAAATTTCCTGCCTCTTAAAACTTGAAATTGAAAAAACTATTTCAAAATCTACGTAGTATACATAATAGTTTAGTAATTAATGTTAGTAATTAATATCCTAATTTTATTGGAGGTTTAATAACAATATAAACTTCGAATAATCAATCGCGGAAAATTGCTTTTACCATTACATGCAAGTGCAAATTGCAATTGCTCGTTTTTTTTAATAACTAGCGAGAAATAATTAAAAATAAGCTCACTTTTCACAACTTTGCTTTCTTTGCGGTTTAAAAAAGTACACTACCTAGGTTACACAACTTTTCATTGAGTGTATTCCACTTGTGCCGATTCCACTGCTGCCGAACTGGATGTCAAAACTCAAGAGTGGAATTGTGCCTACTTTAATCCGGCAAAACTCAGAAGTGGATGTTCTGCCGACACTTGATTTCATTAGTTTTTAACGGATTAGAGCGCCTGTCTCTTTCTGTTGCCCTGACTATTTCTGTGCTATTCATGCTTGCCGCTGTCATTCTCAGCTGCGTAGGTAAATATACTAAACTTTAAAGAAGCATACCGCCATAAACTTGACAGCTCAGACCGCCTCAGCTGCCAAATTACACGACGAGCGAAAACGAAAACGAAGCAAAGAGCGAAAACGAAACGAATTAACCGAAAGCAAAAACGAAAGCGAAAACGAAAACGAAATTTTTATCAACTGTAATTAAAGCGTAGCTGTATAAAGAAAATGACAAAGTGAGGTTTTTTCTTTGTTTCAAAACTTCATGCGTCTACAATCAGCGTTGGTAGAGATTTTATGACAATATTATGTACGTGAAAGCTTAACAAATTTTAAAACGACGTAGCTCAATGAAACATTATGATTTCAAAAGACTAAATAAATGTTTTCTGGTATATTTTAAATTATTCTAAAATCTTACAGGCAGGGTCAAACTCAGTGTAAGTACTGACCTTTGGTAGCAAAAAATTGCTAAAAAATTTGCATGAAGCTGTGCTTGATATTGTTATATTTTCAATTTGTGTTGACTGTTACTAAACTTAAATTCGTTAATTGTGCATATGTGGGCTCTGTAAAGAGAGAGTATATATGCTTTATTATCATAGTATCATATTTATTATCATTTACTTACCTAGCTGTAGCCATATATATAATAGCAGGTATCATAAGAATAAGATTAATAAGAATACGTATGCACAAAAACACCAAGAGTACATAATCGGGAAAATTGTGACACTTTTCTCTATCCTAGCTAATCAGCCGGAACGATGCTCCAGCCGTTATAGCCCTTTACGCCTTGATTTCAGGGGGTGCACTCCCCTGGAATCCAGAGCCAAGACATGTCTTGATTCCAGGTGGGGCGCAACCCTTCCCAAATCAGGGCAGTGACTTGATTTCAGGGGGGGGGGGGGGGTACCCCTTTCGTTTCAGCTCTTTACCAGATCACCACAGAGTTTATGCTGGTGGTCTGCTGAAACGAGGGGGTACACCCTTTCAAATCATGACACTTCCCCGATTTGAGGGGGGGTTCCCCCTGAAATCAAGACATGTCTTGATTCGAAGGGGCGGTATCCTGGATCCCCCCGAAAATCAAAGCGTAAAAGGGCTATTTCAGCCGGGGCATTGTTCCGGCTCATTAGCTAGGATAGGGAAGAGTGTCATTTTCCCTACTATGTACTCTTGGATACACGAATAGCTTAAAATAGCATGTAAAGGTTAATAAGTTATATAAAAAGTTACTGAATCAATTAAAATACAGTAAAGTAGTGTTTCAGTGGTTATGTTAGAATACTATCTCAGTATGATAATGTGAGTCTGACCAAAAGGTGTGACCGAGCTAGTGGGCAAGACTGCCAAGTGCCAACCCGCCGATCAAACCAGACAAAACTGAAAATTTTCGTTACTTGTTGATGTCAGTTATATCACAGTGTTTTATAAAGGGCTATATTGTGACAATACAGTCATTAAACAAGTTATAGCAAAACAATAGTTGCAGTCGTAGCAACTAACAACACATATGATAATAATAAGAATAAAAAAATAAATACATATACAATAGCTTAGATAAAAGTAATTGTTAATAACAATTATATAAAAGTAATAGTTTCTAAAAAATTACAATACAGCAAAGTACTTCGTTGGTTAGGTATGTTAAAATTCTATTTCTGTATGCTAATTTGAGTCTGACCAAAAGGTGCGATTGTACTAGTGGCCTGGCCAAAACTACCAACTCGCCGTTTAATAAACTCCCAAAACCGCTGATGAAAAAGACAATAAAAGTAAAAGTCGGACACATACGATGTAGTGAATAAAGAATGGGCACAAACAATAACAATCGATTTCAGAAACGGCACCACAACTGATTGAACGTATGCTTGTGAATAAGACATGGTTTTGACCGTCTGGAGGGCCGAGGGACTAATGTCACCATGCATGACTAAGGCAACAAAAACCCACAATCCTTGCAGAAGAAGAATTACACCCGCTTGGCAAAAAAGAAGCTTTGACAACATAATCTCGCTTTTATAATCTGACGCGGAGATAGTAATTTTTAATTTTTTTCCGACGTTCTTTCAATTTAAACAGACCTACTACTATAGCCACAGTTGTGAGAAAAAGCATTCCAGCACAAATAAATGCGCTAAAAGCCAAAAATTTGTTCAAATTGTTGACTAGGCTATCATTATCATCTATTGTTCCCGTCGGATTTACGGAGTCCATGATCCCGTAACAGGCTTTACGCCAATAGAATTGAATCACAAAAGGCGAATCAATTACCAGTCCGAAGCTTAGCCAAAACACATATGCCAAAAATCGCATTTTATCCGGTATCTTCACCGTTGGTAGCAACAACGCGACAGCTCGATCAAACGACAAACCTAAAACGAGCCATTCTGCGGTCATTGCAGATACGGCACCAAAATAGTGGCCAACACAATACTTAGCAATTGCTGAGAAACGGGAGGGCAGTTGAAACACAGAATTCTTGAGCCAAACACATTCTACGCTAAAATACAGAAAACCCGATATGCAAGTAAATCCGTTCAAAACCGCCACCGTTTTTAGATACAAGTAGCCGATTCCGGTGAATTCAGCTGTGCTGAAAATAATGAAGTTTAAAATGTGCCCAATGATACCCATTATCAGCAACATTGGGTTGAAATAATAACAGCTTCCAAAAGCTGTTAAGTTCAAATCAAAGTTTTTAGCTTTGAAATATTCCAGCAAGAGAGATAAAGCATCACTTGAACTCATGTGAGGTGCGTTTTGTATCAGTGGAAACAAAACTTGACTCGCGTTTTGAACCGTCACATGGAACATCTCCGCATACATTGCACAGAGCTGAAAAAACTCGGATGTGTTTCGAAAATCGGCCATTGTATGTATCGCAAATATATCTGAAACAAAGTTTATGAACATTTATAGCACTGTTAAATTTTCTAGCAATAAAAAAGGAAGGAACTAAGGGCGGTTCACACGTAACAATTTTTAGGTGATTAACATGCAACTACCCAGTACGCACCGGCCACCTGGCAACCTGCAAACAATGCACGTTGCTTGAAAATAGCTTCGTGTACACATGCAGTCAAGTTCCAGGAAACCAAAAATTTTCAGACATTTTCACGGCGTGACTTTTTCAGGCAATGTGCAAGGCACAGCCAATCAAATTTAGCATTCTCGCTTGAGTTTGTTTTCTCACGGTACCTTGTGTTGAACCGCAAACCACGGGGCTCTTGGAACTTTGGCCGAAAAGGCGAAGGCTCAAAAGGCAGAATTAACCCTACGCCCGAGCCCAAAATGAATGCGGTCTAACGGTTGGAAGCCGGAACAAATCGCTGTATATAATTAGCTCAGAATCATTCCTCGGCAGGTCCGGGGCACATGCATGGAATCTCATAACAAAACTACCAGGCTCTTTAAGGGCATTTAGCTGCCAAATATTCTTAACAAAAAGCCTAAAATACCAATTCAAAATTCGAGGTTTTATTAAAGAAATTAACAAATATTTTTATCTATAAGCGCTATTTTTTCATAGGCATGCTATTTGCTGAGCGTGCTATTTGCGCATTTAGGCGCTATTTTATGCTATTGGTTATTATGTACTATTATGTACTCTTGTTGCTATGTATACGATCTCTCGATTAAAAATGAGAATTTTAAAAATATTTTAAAATTTTGGTTTGTGTCCTGGTCGACGATATCAAAAAATAGCGCATATAGCAAAACGATAGCGCATCAAAGTGCTATAAGCGCTATTTCTTTCATAAGGTTAATTAATAGCGCTTATAGCATCTGAAGGTGCTATTTGCGCTATTTAGGCGGTATTTTGTGCTATTAGCTGAGTTATTGAAAATGTTTGTACTTTTTACTACGTATACGATCTTTGAATTAAAAATAAGAATTTTAAAATTATTTTAAAATTTTGGTTTGTGTTCTGATCGAAGATATGAAAAATAGCGCATATAGCAAAACGATAGCGCATCAAAGTG
This sequence comes from Trissonchulus sp. WLG1_4, assembly GCA_030248245.1. Taxonomy (NCBI): domain Eukaryota; kingdom Metazoa; phylum Nematoda; class Enoplea; order Enoplida; family Ironidae; genus Trissonchulus; species Trissonchulus sp. WLG1_4. The sequence goes on from JASANF010007686.1 coordinate 10,275, forward strand.
CTATAAGCGCTATTTTTTTAATTAAGGTTACCGAATACCGCTTATAGCACCTAAGCGTGCTATTTGCGATATTTAGGCGCTATTTTGTGCAATTAGCTGAGTTATTGAAAATTTTTGTACTTTTTACTACGTATGTATACGATCTCTGAATTAAAAATAAGAATTTTAAATTTATTTTAAATTTTGGTTTGTGTTCTGGTCGACGATCTAAAAAATAGCGCATATGCATAGCAAAACGATAGGGCATCGAAGTGCTATAAGCGCTACTTTTTCCATAGGCTTGAGGTTTTGTATTTCATAAGCTCAGTAGGCGCCCGCCCCCCCCCCCGTCCACCCGGTTGTTAGGTTTGTAGGGCTTCACATCCCTCGCTCCTATTAGTAAATATTGCAGGCAATCACCAAACATGACTTCTATTCTTCGCTCCCATTGGTTACGCAAAATAAACCGTAGAAGGGTAAGAAGATTCAGTAGGCGCCCACCCTCCTCCCCTCAGTTGTTTGTTTTGTATCCCCCCTGGTCATTTTTCTGTAGAACTTTTCACCCATGATTAAAAAAGCGCATATAGCACCTTCGATAACGCTTATAGCGCAAATAGCACTCCCAAAAAGGCTATAGTGCAAATAGCGCATAATAGCACCTTCGGTAGCGCTTACCTATAGCGCAAATAGCGCTCCCAAAAAGCGTTATAGCGCATATAGCACCTTCGATAGCGCTTATAGCGCAAATAGCAATCCCCAAAAAGCGCTATAGCGCAAACAGAAAATTCGATAGCGCTTATAGCCCAAAGAGCGCTATAGCAAATAATGTGCTATTTCGTGTTCGCTTACACGCGTTTCTTACCTCCGTTTAAGAGTAACCGGTTACACTATGCGTTTAGGGTAAACGGGTACACTATCCGCGGTTACTGTCTTAACGTGTACACGATGTAACCGCGGATAGTGACGCCTAACGGTGTACAGGCTAACCTTAGCGTGCACACGGTTAGAGGCCTGTACACGGTTACAGGCCTGTACACACTACACGATTCGTACCGTGAAACCGTGCTAGCCCTAATTCAGAGTCAAGAATACTAACCACTACACCACTAACACCACTGGATCAAATTAGTCAACACCACCTAATGTGAGCTTACGAATACGAACTTCCTAGCTTTGGGTGACAAAATACGAATGTCACAAACAAACGTGAGTGTTGAGTGTTGACATCGGATAGAAGATAGTGCTGATATCCTGATCTGCACCGATATCGGAGAATAGGAACAGTAAATTCATTTAAAAATTAATTTACATTAATTTACATCCAAATAACATGCACGCTTGCATCATAAATCGCCTTGTATTGCTGCTGTAACAGCTTGTTCATTACGTGTGATCCAAGTCTAGGTGTAATTTCAAAGATTCAACAGCACGGTTGGCTCAGATGGTAGTGCTGCGTGCATCTACAGCGAATCTGTTAATGTCGGTGGTTCGATTCCGCCCCGGAGCTGGATGCACTCTGCTGTAGTTCGAGATCATGGTAGCTCCGTCGAGTTGCATGATGTATGGCAGAACTGGTAGGTATCTGCCCCTCTATGTAGTGTTAATTTACGCTGGAAATTCAATTTACCCCGATTAACGTAGGACTCTCAGATTCGGAATATAGTATATACGCGGCCCCTGAGTGGGACGCGTAAAAATGAAGGCATGTAAAATTTGTAATAACGAAACATGATACTTTAATGTACCTACCACACAGATTTGCAGTAACAAAAGCAAATCTAAGACTGTATTTTTCCTGCTGCGCCACACCGCAGCAGGCTTCTTTAGAATGAGGTGTCGGAAAAATAACGTGTAACTAAGTGAGTTACATATGTGTGTGCGTCTTTGCGTGTTGCCATCTGTGTGATTGTGCGGATATCTGTGAACCTGAGTGTGTACGCGACGTGTGTCTGTTAAGTGTTTTGATCATTGTGTAGCTGTGGTGATGTGCAGGTATGTATTTACGTACATAAAGAATAGTTCAACAGAATTTAATTGACTGAAGCTCATTTGCATATCGAATAGACGTCTGGAGGAAATTCAGTTATAATATTGGTGCAATTGCAAACATGCTGAATTGCCAACACTTGATTGTACAGATTGCACATGTATAAATCGACATTAATTTCTAAAATAAACAAAATACCTAATCACTTCCAGTTTTTGTTTTCACATTTTTCAGATTGTCACAAATTGTTCACTTACTCAATTTTTCGCAATGGTATGGGCTGAAACAGCTATGATTGGGTTAATTTGCTCTATGAGTCTTTTGTGAACATCACTAAAACTTTTTTATAAACTCACTAATTTTGGTGCATAGTTGGTTGGTTTGGTGACTTGCAGTTTCACACATGACAACTGGGAATAAGTAAAACTTCTCATTATCATGATTAAATTATTTGCTGCGCAGCAGATTTTGTTTCACAAAGTGATATTATATGTTTCATACTTCGTGCCCATTTTGCATTGGGCTTTGCTTGTTCACAAGTTTCTGAGATTAACTGAACCTTAAATTAAAATGCGTTGCTATCTAGTAGTCTTTTCACCAAAACTACAGTTCATTGTACTATAAAACAAAGATGCTGTTTGGAACAGAGTTAATTACTTTGGTGTACGATAGAAATTCTACAATAATATTCGCGTGGTTTGCTGAAGTTTCGGTAATTATTGAGCTTAATTTAGAATTTCTTATTTAAATTGTGTTTTGAACAAAGTTGAGGAGAAAAAATTCTCAGGAGTAAAGATGTTACAATAAGCGTTACCAAACTTTTATAAACTCAGGGCTAGGCCTGAGCTACCCTGGTAACAACGCTATGTATGTAGATAGTCATTGGTTAAAGTACAATTTAAGCAATGTGCTGACATACAAGAACAAGAATGAAATGAAATACAATTTAATATTTTAGAAATCACAACTTTAATTTCACATCATTATTTAACTGGAAAAGTAACCAAAACAACAGCTAGGTAATAAATAGGACAGTTAGGTTTTTCATAAGCTTTTGTTTTTTAATAAACTTTAATTTGAGGTTCTTTCTAATTAATAGTGTTTCGAAAAAGTCTAATTACGTGAAAAATCATCAAAACAAAGATGCTAATACATGCGTTGGAATTAATTAAATATAAGAAGGTAAGGCGATACCTATTTCTTGGAAACAAAGCCTAACAAACTGAAGAAGGGTCTTTTCCATATTCCCTCACTCAGTCCGGAATTTGGTATTTCTAACCCTATAATTTTTGCACGAATGGATTCCTCTTGACCTCATAACTTCGAAAATTTAAATTTTAAATTTTTTCATTTTTAAATTTTCTATAAAATAAGAATTTATCATTTCCTGACATGTACAGCTCATTGGTACAATATATGTACGTACGAGAACGAGCGTTTCAAAAAGTCAATAAAAACGTTCTACACAGACTAAAAGCGAGCTACTGAGCTGAAAATTCTGGACACAAATTTTCTGGTTTTGGACCGCTCAATTTTTTAAAAACTTTTTAAAAATTCAAGTTTTAATTTTTTTAACAATTGTACAATTTTTAAAAATCTGCATTTTTACAGTCCTTAGATTAAGAGGAGTCCATTGCTGCAAAAATAATTCAAATCGGCTTTGTAAATTTCAAATTCTAGACTGGATGGAAGGGGAGGGAATAACGGAAAAGACCCCTTAAGCCTAGTTCATACTAGTCCGGAAGTGTCCGCAGTTTTCCGTGTCCGAGTCCCTTTCCGTGTCCGAAAGGTTGTCCGTAACATTTGTCCGTGTCCGTAAGCAGCATTTAATGCATACTTCTACGGACATTCTACGGACAATGCGTGTACACACAAAACAACTCTAACATGTCCGGCTCATTGGTATACGTAGGAGGACGAGCATTTCAAAAAATCAATAAAAAACGCAGACTAAAAGCGTGCTACTGAGCTGAAATTACGACAAATATTTGCGCTATTTAGGCGCTATTTTGTGCAATTAGCTGAGTTATTGAAAATTTTTGTACTTTTTACTACGTATGTATACGATCTCTGAATTCAAAACAAGCCTAACCTGCGGCAAAACCTTCAGTAAGTATTAAGAATTAGGTTCAAGTAAGCTGACCAGCAGGTCAGCTAAAACCTGTTGTGCAGCAGATAATTATCTTATTGTATGTAAAATGTGTATGCAAAAGTTCAATGCGTTTTTATGCAATCTTACAATAAGTTGTTTATTGCAAAAACTGGAAGTAGTTTTAAAACAAATTATGTAGGAATACGTTGTTTTGATGAGTGAGAAGTGTATTCATTCTTTCATGACCAAAAATGACTACAGTTCGCAGGAAACATAAGATGCTGCAACAAAATTATGTGGTCAAATGTTGGTACTATCAGCAAGAGTACATAATAGCGTCTCACTCTATATAGAAGAAGAGTGAGACACTTTCCAGCCTGACTGTCTTCTAGCACAGGCAGATGCGCTGGTCGTTTTCAGGCGACATGTTGACATTCTATGCAACATGTGACTGACCAATCAGAAGCGAGCTTCTATTCTCTGATTGGCAGACGCCTGTGCACGTGCTCCAATCATAAAACGGGATAGGGATAAAGGTTAATAACTCATTTTTTATTCATAGTCTGCTTGTAAAAACATTAAAAAAGGTTTGTAAATACCTTTGGGGATATTTTGGCAAACTTTTAGCGAAATTGATTGAGAAACTTTGAAGAAATTCAGAAAAGTTTATATCTCAAAAGTTTCTCAATCAATTTCGCTGAAAGTTTGCCAAAATATCCCTAGAGGTATTTGCAAACCTTTTTTGATGTTTTTGCAAGCAGACTATGAATAAATAATGAGTTATTAAGCTTTTATCCCTATCTTAATACTTATCAACGCATCAGCGATTATATACTAAAGTGTGTTACGCAGGGAATCTACGCGCTGATTGGTCAGGCACATGTTGCATAGAATGTCAACATGTACCCTGAAAACGACCAGCGCATCTGCCTGTGCTAGAACACAGGCAGGTTGAAGAGTGTCTCACTCTTCTTCTATATAGAAAAGCTATTATGTACTCTTGCTATCAGCAATGTGACACACGCGCACTATGTGACACACATGAACTAAACAAACGCACATTGACATTTTTACGCGGCGGCCTCAGCCGCCGCGTATATACTATATTGCAACAGGCCAATTAACACGTATAAGCTTTCGCAGTGTAACAAGCAGGCCCCAAAAGGGGCAAGGTTCCTTTGTTGAGTGCAAAATCCATATTTGTCACCCTTAACAATTCGCGAAATTTAGCTTCGCACTTCAGTGTGCAGTGTTGGTATCAGCGCTTACATAAAATACATACTGAGTTACTGAGCTGTAAAAATTTAAAAAATTTGGCCAGAAACATGGTCTATGTATGTAGTTGCCGAAACCACTTTTGATTTCAGAACCTAAGTTCACTTTATTGACAAAAATAGAGTTTGCAGACATTATTACTTTTTTGGAAAAAATACAACTGTGGGGTTCGAACCCAGGCAGTAAGACAATCCTCTTGAACTATCCTAGCGCCTTCGACCGCTCGGCCACGCTGCTTACAGTACAATGATGTTTAATTGTCACAACTTCCGAAAAAAAAATAATATGACTAATATGCGCTCAATAAGTATTCAAATTTATATATACTTATTTTTTAATAATAATAGACCTACGTTAACTTTGCTTTAGCTAACTGAAGAACTAGAGGTTATGCCACAATTTGAAGTTTTAAACTGGAAAACAAATAGTCCAGACAGTCACGTGAATTGCATATGTGTTTTGTACATTGGCCAAAAAAATTTTAATGAACAAAAATCAATCTAAATTACAATTTCAGATCTCTGAAAAAGTGTTCTTTACAATTTGTTCGTTTAAAATTGGGAACAGCGCCGTTTTCAAAAAAAAGGACAGTCAGCTCCCATACTGACTTTACGTGTTAATCATATGCGCATAACAGCATGTAGCTGCTACTTTTGCAGTGCGCAGAGTTGGTTTCAAAACAATAGTTCCTTCTCTAGAAGGAACAAAAATACACTGTAGAAATTGGTAGGTCAGAAAATGCATTGTTTGTGTGGGCGTGTGTGTGCTCATGCTGCGTTATGATCAAGGCTTCAACGTTTGTCTATATGAAGTGCACTTAAATACGCAGAGAACTCAGGACCTTTCACTGGAATGGTGCTGCAGGGAAACCTGTTGCTACAATGTTTCATTGATTGTTTATTAGCGTGTCGATACCAGACAAAATTGTCTTCAAATGACGTTGGTAACCTGACCATCTGCGGTTATGGATGTCATCGGGTTGTCTAATCATTCATGACATACATGTGGATTGTGGACACTAATAAAATCTAATTTTAGTACTGTCAAGCTCGATTAGTTATGTATCAAAATACTTTGCCAAAAAACTGTCAAACTTGCACGGAGTCTTTGGCTGACACGGCAGCTGGAGCTAGCCTTGGCACGTGGTTTTAGGTACGTACATGTCATACAAACGTAATTTTACCCCGGTTGGCTTTACGATTGGTCGGAAAAAATCTTGATCGGAAAAATCGAAAAATCGGAAAAAAATGAACGTTACTCGCGAAGCGAATTGTTGACGATGTGACCACCACGAGTGCTAGCTACCGTAGGTATAAAGCTAATTGGCAATACCATAATTTTTCAGACTAAAACGTTTTTTGCCGTTAGTCCTGACTTTACTGCCAAGAAATATAGATTTAGAATGAGGTGATATCGTTTAGCTAAAAAACGGTTGGCGTTAAATTATTTTGGTGCCGCGTTTTATATTCGAAGAATATCCTCAGCAATGCAAGCATGTCGCAACGAAATCTTTCCAAATTAATTAACCCTTTGACTCGCATTGGGAACCTCAGGTACCACACATGGTGGATGCCGTAAAAGAGGCTATAAATCTTGGCTAGCTTATTCTAGTCAACTGATCTTCGACTTGTTTTTTCAGAAATCGCAGATCTTTGCATTTATAGGCCCAATTTTAGTCCTGCTGCCACACAACAAAACCTATGCTTGATTAAGCACTGTGAAAATTTGACTTTTTTTCATCGCAAAAGTAGTAATTTCTTTCCAGCCTCATTATGATATTTGATCGCAACTCTGGCAGTCTGCTTTTTGTGCATCAGATAGAGCGGAAATTGTAGTTTATTTTTAGCTGTCAACTATGATAGGCGCACGGTTGCTGTGTTAATACTCTAGGGTGAGGTACATATGCCTGAGCGATGGCGCAAAATTTGCACAAACTTTCATCTTTGAGCGCTTATAACACAAAAACGGTGCGTCCTAGACCCTTAGTCGACTGATTATGTTTTGTTCACCATTAAATTGTCTATCGAATGGTGGTTTCGCCAGCTCTCTACGACGCACGTAGCTCGAGCAATGGCCATAAAACTGGAAGGTGTCAAAGTTTGGCTGCCTAGATAGAGAACCTCTGGTCGTCAAAGGGTTAACCAGTGTATCGTGAATTGCCGATTTGGCAGAAATTTCGGTATAGTTCAACTTTTTTAGTAAATTCTGCTTCAAATTGCTTATTTTTGAGCTTTTGGACCCACAATTTTACTTATCAGTTTTTCCTATAACCCTTTGACTCGCATTGGGAACCTCAGGTACCACACATGGTGGATGCCGTAAAAGAGGCTATAAATCTTGGCTAGCTTATTCTAGTCAACTGATCTTCGACTTGTTTTTTCAGAAATCGCAGATCTTTGCATTTATAGGCCCAATTTTAGTCCTGCTGCCACACAACAAAACCTATGCTTGATTAAGCACTGTGAAAATTTGACTTTTTTTCATCGCAAAAGTAGTAATTTCTTTCCAGCCTCATTATGATACCTATTTGATCGCAACTCTGGCAGTCTGCTTTTTGTGCATCAGATAGAGCGGAAATTGTAGTTTATTTTTAGCTGTCAACTATGATAGGCGCACGGTTGCTGTGTTAATACTCTAGGGTGAGGTACATATGCCTGAGCGATGGCGCAAAATTTGCACAAACTTTCATCTTTGAGCGCTTATAACACAAAAACGGTGCGTCCTAGACCCTTAGTCGACTTATTATGTTTTGTTCACCATTAAATTGTCTATCGATTGGTGGTTTCGCCAGCTCTCTACGACGCACGTAGCTCGAGCAATGGCCATAAAACTGGAAGGTGTCAAAGTTTGGCTGCCTAGATAGAGAACCTCTGGTCGTCAAAGGGTTAACCAGTGTATCGTGAATTGCCGATTTGGCAGAAATTTCGGTATAGTTCAACTTTTTTAGTAAATTCTGCTTCAAATTGCTTATTTTTGAGCTTTTGGACCCACAATTTTACTTATCAGTTTTTCCTATAACCCTTTGACTCGCATTGGGAACCTCAGGTACCACACATGGTGGATGCCGTAAAAGAGGCTATAAATCTTGGCTAGCTTATTCTAGTCAACTGATCTTCGACTTGTTTTTTCAGAAATCGCAGATCTTTGCATTTATAGGCCCAATTTTAGTCCTGCTGCCACACAACAAAACCTATGCTTGATTAAGCACTGTGAAAATTTGACTTTTTTCATCGCAAAAGTAGTAATTTCTTTCCAGCCTCATTATGATATTTGATCGCAACTCTGGCAGTCTGCTTTTTGTGCATCAGATAGAGCGGAAATTGTAGTTAATTTTTAGCTGTCAACTATGATAGGCGCACGGTTGCTGTGTTAATACTACGGATGTTTTCAGTTAACTGCTAACTGATTCATTTTCAGTTAAAGTTAAGCAGTTACAGTTAACTGATAATAACTGATAACTTAACTGCTCTGATTTTTTAAATTAGTTAAAAACTGATAACTTAACTGCGCCATTCCCAGAAGCAGTTAACTTAACTGTAACTAAACTGCTTCGGTCGTGAAAAACTGATTGGAATCAGATAACTGATATTATTTTCAGTTACGTAGAATAACTGAAAATAATTTTCAGCTTTGCGTTAAAACTGCTTGCGATTTTCAGTTTTGAAGCATATATAACTGAAAATCAAGTATTCAGTTCAGTTGTGGGAACATTCGAAAACTCAGTACATTTATATGCGTGCTTGTTTATTCACGCACACAATAGATTCTTTCTCCTGTTGCGCCACAGCGCAACAGGTCTTTTTACTTGGCTTGTACACAGTTTGCCAAATCTGGGCATGGATACACTTAACCGATATTTCGGGAAGGTCGAATTTACAATGTTGAAACACTGGAATTTAGTGTTTGTGTCTACTTCTGAATAACACTGGAAGACCAGGTACATCGATCAGTCGATTTATACTGTTTTTATCAAACGATCCAACCAGCCCGGCCTGTTATGCTGTTATAGTCTCGAATCGGCCCGTTTACAAAAAGGTTATATATTTGGTTATATAGCAACGCATTATTATAATTAGGCAGTACTAGGTGTCGTCACTGTTACTTCTTTCGGTATGGTTTAATCTTTATGTTATTTAGCTTATTGTCTTGCGATCCTACTTTCAGGAGTTTACGTCATTTGTAGTTCTGTGCATACATATCTACCACTTATCAAAAGCTTTTGAATTGAAATAATTTTTTGATTCCATGTTGATAAACTTTTTTTTGGATTTAATAATTAAAAATAATAAGTAATTTATTTAAAGTAATTATTATTGAAATCGCGAAAACTACGTGGAAATTTTGTCATGCTCACAAATATCAGAAAGCAGAAAAAAAGGAATCATAAATTTTTGTGAAGTATGTGTTACAAACGTGAATAGGCTTTAAAACCAGTTCTTTTGTCTTTCTATTCAAAACATTTGAATATACGGTCAAGCTATTTATAAAGTGTGAGTAGACTTCGCTATGCCTTTGGCTTAGAGATAATTGGTGTAGCCACGAATTTTGACGACGGTCGGTTGGCTTTTTTCCCGGCGGGTTGAGTCTGTTTTCTATATTGCCCAAATTCTGTATATCTGCCCCATGTTGTGTTTATTTCATCAATAAAGGTATTATATTCGGTTTTTCTGTGTTTTCCTGATGTTTTTAGGCTTCTGTTTATAGTTTTACGTATTTTCATGGGTTTAGGGTAGTTTTTGGGGTAGTGAGCGAGCTAAGGCCCTATCTTTTAGCCTAGGACGGAGACACTTCGGTTCGGACTTGGAATCTAGATCATAAGAACTTCACATGGCGAGGCTGCCAGTCCGAATGTCGACGTCCGAGGCTGAAAAATAGGGCCTCAGTACCTATTTTTCACCAATCCAGCCACGAACACTACCAGTGAGCTCAGACATCGGAACCACACCTTCACGCTGCCTACGGCCGAGCACTGGTACCACCATGACCGATGCCTCTATGTGGGACGGTATGACGTGGCGGAATGGCTTCGGAGCGAGGAAGGTCGTGCGGCTCATGGAGGCACAGTGAAGCAGACCGTGGACAGCGAAGTGCGACGCATGCCAATGGACACCGTCTGGCGACAAGGACCACGGCTGATCACGGCACATCAGCTCATCTGGGATAAGTTTTATGCCCAGCCTCCAGTTCGTGAGTTTTTGATAGAGAATGCCGAGAAGCTTTTTGCAAAGGCGGCCCCTCGAGCTACCTACTGGGGCTCAGGAGTGGACATAGACCGTGGCCGAGTAGCGGCGCACGTGCCTTCGTATACGATGGAAAACATCATGGGTGCAATGTATACGTCGGTTCTGTTGTGGTTTGTGCAGCTAGGGCCAGGAGAAGCTACTTTGAATAGTTTCAGCCTAGACCGGAAAAAGAAGCCGACGCCGGACGAACTGCAACGGTGGCGTGACGTGATCCGGAGACGGATGGAGAAGTCGGTGGAGCGGCATCAGCAGGGGCTTTCGTGCCCGCCTTTCCTGAACATCGAAGGAGTGCAGACGCCACCGCTCCACTTGCACTATCCTCCGATTGATCCGCCGTACTATCCGGATGCAGTCAACATCGCGGGAATTGCAGGGGTCCCGGAGACGTGGTATTATCCAGCGGCGGCTATGCTGGCCCCGGGCGGACCGCGACGGAAATCGAGCATGCACAACCGGGAACGCAAGCTGCGGCGACGGGTGTACTTCCCACCCCACTTTTATTTTTAGGTCTGGTGAGGTTAGAAGTTACGGGATTGTGCTGGACGCCAGCGGTATAGCTTACGAAAGGCAAAAGCAATCCCCTAACTTCGGCCTAGAGAGCGAATTCGTATGGTATTTATGAAAATTGAAATCTAAATTATTTAGTCTTTTTCTTTAGCCTTTTCTTATTGCCTTTTGACCCTTTCTGAGTAGAAAATTGAAGCAAAAACAAGCTAAAAATATAGCTATAAATTTAATCCAAAGAGGTATATATAGTGTGAAAATCGATTGAAGCCTGTATAGGCGACTTTCGAGCCCGATCTCAAGGATACATGTATATATATGGGTGTAATTGTAATACTAAATTATTGGGTTTTAGATCGTTTATTTCTGACCAAAAATCTGATCAGGGATGTACACAATACTGTGGTCAACCCTTATTCTTAAAATTTTTATTTAAAACGGTTAACTTTTGGAAATTTAGTTAGATTTGAAGCTCCAAGTGTTGGAAGTGTTAAAATTTGGATGAAATTTATGTATATATATGTAATGACGTAATTAACCCCTCCCATTTCCTACACCCCCATTCCCCCCTTTCCCTTTCATCATTTTATCAACGGATTTCGAATCAGCTGTATCGAATTCGCTCAAACACCAGCCTATAGTCCAGTCAATACGTAACGAAGATAACCAACAGTGACGCTCGAAGACCCGTAACTCACTCACCAACTTGCTAAAAACAACGATAAACTCTAAATTTGGAACTATATTTAATTCGTCATCTTTCACTTACCGATTCATCGACTCACCCCCCCCCCTCCCCACCCCCCTCCTATACTCGTTTACTCGATTGTGACTATTTTTCCCAGTATTGTGGTCTGTCTACTTAGCCGTTATTGTTTTGTTTTGTGTAATATGTATAATGTATATTTATTTATACCTGAAAATTCATTCAAAATTTGCTGGTGGTATTTCGCTATGTGGTCAATTTGAGGTTCCTCCATTTTTCATTTATTTTTATTTCCTTTATTTTTCGAGGTATTCCCCCCCCCAGGTTGGGTCTAGGCGATACCGCCGTGACCCCAACCCAAAAACAGTCAGAAAACCCTTTTCACCCTCTCCTAACTCCCCTCAGGAATCTAAATTATACGTAGTAAGTGGTAGCCGGCACTGGGGATACGATAAAATTCCCATTGGACTCCCTTCGGTCACGTGCAAAGTCACGCGCGTGTTTGATTGGCTGTGCGGGCTCCGCCTCTTGGCGGCCAGCCAGCAGCAGTCCAGGTGGCGGCGCGAGATTAAACCGCCCTTGTCACAATTTGGGAAATTACGAAAACAACAATTAGATAAATTGGATGGCCCGAGGGACCATCCACATAGCGAAATAGTGGGTGACCATCCGAAATTGGGTGAGTAGGGTGGTACACGGCTGTATAGCCTAGACCCCTACCCCAAATGAAGGATGAGCACCCCCACCACACCCTAAAGTAATATTAACAAATTAAAACTGAATTAGTTTAAACCTGAAATGGAAAAATTGTAGAATCTTACCTTTTCCTTTGGAAATTCCTTTCTTTTTCATGATCCTTTTCTATTTTTCTGTTGGAGAATTGCGAGGGACATACCGGTGTAGTCAAATATGGTTTGGTTTGTGTTATTCAGTGAACGTTTTTGCGATTTTTGTTATGTTTATAATGTGTGTATGTAGTATGTATGTGTGTGTGATACTGTGTATGTATGTGTTGGAGTATGTAGTATTGTTTACTGGTAGTAATGTGATCAAGGAATGATACCTCGAACGTGATTCTGATGTAATTTGATAATCTGATCGCCGAAGTTTGGACTGTATAGAATGTATATTCAGTTGATTCGTAGCTGTGAGCCTTTTCTTTCGTTTGTTTTGCCTTATTTGCGCTGTGTAAGCATAATTAGAACTTATTTTTGTCCTATTTTGCGTGTAGATTCTATATTTTTGTTTTGTCGTCTGATATTTTTCTTGTGTCTTGAATACTTGGTTTAGTTTTTGTGGAGCTCCTTGTGCTTGTAGCGCAAGCAGAACAATTTGCTGTACTAAAAACGGTAGAAATGTCACTAATAATGGAGAAAATTAACTCAAAAAGCCGAAACCAAAAAGAAAACTAACCAAAATTTTGCGTAGTATTTTCATTGTATGTCCGTTAGGTCGTATATTTGTCTAATTTCCTTTGCTTTGTTTTGTGTGTGTGGTGAATTAACCAAATTTATTTTGCTTTAACCATTGCCATGTATAATTTTGCTCAAATTTTGAAATTCCGTATTATAAATGCTCAAGTATTATCCTTTTGTTTTGATTGTATGTGGGTGCCGAAACTTTCAAAATTTGATTGTGTAACTTTTCTACAGTAACCTTTTCCCTTTGTTTTTACCCCCTCCTTTTTGTTCCCTTTTGGGCTCTGAAAACAATGACCAGGTGCGCGTACACTATACAGTGGGCCGAAGAACGGTACGCACGAAATTAGAATTGCAATACGGCAAAAGGGACCGTATGTACACTAGAAATAGCATAACCGTAATAGACCAATTTTATATATCAAAAATGGGTCAGAGAAGGTGCAGAACAAGCGTGTATACGCATATTCTTTTCCGGCCGGTTCTGTCTTATTCAGTACGATTTTGGCCGAGGTCTCCCAGGTGTGGTGAAGTGGAAAGGATTCCACGTGTCCCTGAGTAAGGGAATATACCCACCAATGGAGCTATGCAAGCACCGCTGACCGGCCTAGAAGTGATGAAGGCCTTTTTCTAAAATTAGACCAAAAGTTACAATTACGGTTAGACTTATACATACAGGCACAGTAATACATTTATGATTCACCTCAGGGCACAAGGTATAATTAAAAATAAAGGCGCACAACCAAAATTAAACCCGAAATTAGAACGGGATACCCCCCCCCCCCCCCTCGATATATAAATTGTCCTTGCATAATATATACTTTGTCTGTTTGAATCGAACGGTTTTAGATTCGTAAAATTAAGGTTTCCCTGCGTTGATCCGACCCCTCTCCCGACTCTGAACTGTAATTCTCATTTTGTCTATCGGAGAGAGAGGGAGGGTCAAGGTATAAACCTCGACCGAAATGGAAAAAGATTCACATCCTAAATTTCTTACAAACTCACGTGCAAACGAATCTGGAACCGTCCCTATTACTGCCAATTTGTCTCGGGTACTTGTCATATTCGTTTTGTATTATGCCTTAGTCGTATTTGTTATAACTACTAGTCATATGTATGTGTTTCTGCAGATATATCCTCATATTTAGGGAACGGGTCCGTTTGAGTTTCCCTCGAATTTTGACTTCTTTTCCCAAAAATCTCTTAGAAGTTTCCCTACTGTAAAAGTTCGGGCCGAACTTTATCGGAGAGAGAGGGATGTGAAGTATGTGTTACAAACGTGAATAGGCTTTAAAACCAGTTCTTTTGTCTTTCTATTCAAAACATTTGAATATACGGTCAAGCTATTTATAAAGTGTGAGTAGACTTCGCTATGCCTTTGGCTTAGAGATAATTGGTGTAGCCACGAATTTTGACGACGGTCGGTTGGCTTTTTCCCGGCGGGTTGAGTCTGTTTTCTATATTGCCCAAATTCTGTATATCTGCCCCATGTTGTGTTTATTTCATCAATAAAGGTATTATATTCGGTTTTTCTGTGTTTTCCTGATGTTTTTAGGCTTCTGTTTATAGTTTTACGTATTTTCATGGGTTTAGGGTAGTTTTTGGGTAGTGAGCGAGCTAAGGCCCTATCTTTTAGCCTAGGACGGAGACACTTCGGTTCGGACTTGGAATCTAGATCATAAGAACTTCACATAAAAACAACAGTCCAAAGGTGGCGCTTTGAATAACCGACTTTGGGCAATAACATTTTTCAGTACCAGTTCGTGTGCAGATGCACTCTCAGGGCCAATTTATTCTAGTATCTTTTAGCCTAGCGTAACTCAAAGTTGAGGTAGGTTGACAAGCTGTTGCGCACTAGTGGACCGTGGACGGTTTTATAAATACTTTGTACAGCAAAAGTTTGCGTGCACCATGTCATCATGAGTCAATGGCAAAACAATTTTTAATCTCAATTTTTTTTAAATCTTTAGTCGGTATTTTAAAGAAGACTATATTTGATCTTACTGTGAGCGTCGAAGACAAACCAGGGCCTGCCGTGCCGAATTTGCACCAACACCATTTCGTCCTGCGAGGGGGTCATGGCGAAAAAGATCGGCCCGTCCTTGTCGTGCGTCCGGAAGTCCAGTTCGATACCTAAAGCAAACAGTAAGGGAGTGGTGGTGGGACAACCTTAAAAGCGATACGATGTAATGAAGTCTTATGAAATCTTCACCGCATGACTTCTTATAGTAGCTATGCGCATAATGCATACATAATGTGGGTCGATTCATACTTACAGCCGTTTGTCCGTCCGTTCAGCTGGCATCTGATAGTCACGTGACAAGGTGATTATAAACAGTAATAGTCAACACTAGTGGCTTGATTTTTCCCTATCTCCGCAGGTTGAACGGACAAACGGCTGTAGGTTGAATCAAGTCTACCTGAGTTTATTCTATGGGTTGTTTAGGTACACTAAAGCATTGACATGGATACCTACTGTAACTTATTCATATTGAATAAGAAACAGATACGGGCTTTGGAGCTGTGGTGTAGTGGTTAGCATTCTCGACATCGACGCGAGCTTTTTGGGTTTATTTCGCATTTCTCCATTTCTTTTTTCCTTCAATAGATGTACGGCTATTGTGTTGCCAATTGAAAACAGCCAAGTGTAATTCAAAACAGTACCAGTGAAGGCGACGTTTGGCCTTAGCAGCTGGCCCAGCTCGTAGTAGCCCATGCCCGTGCACCGAATGCCCTGCTCGAATCGTGGCGGGGGATACGAAAATGAAGAACGAGTACGTTCGATCTAAAACACATCTAACACACTGGTGGTGTGGTGACTAGGTGGCTAGCTAGATCAGCTAAATTTAATGTATACTGATTATAGTATGCAGATTTCAACCGAGTAATTATACGTTTGAACTATGTAATTGATAAACGCAATAATGACTATTAATACCTATAACATTATCAATGCACAAGTGAAAATACTTTGGGCACTTTTTTGCCAGATTTCAGAAAAACCATTTAGAAAAGTCTGAAAACGTATTCTAAAATTAAAAACGTATTCTTTTTTGATCAGCGAGTTACTTTGTATGTCGGAGGTGGTCCGTTGAGCTCGGTTGGTTCTTCCCAAGTTATGTTCATCGCCGTGAAGTTGTAGCCAGATACCAACGGTTTCTTGATTCCGGCTGGCTCTGCAAATTTCACGCGCCAAATTTACTTATTTTCTGCCAGAGTTTTTTCTGTCGCTACCACAGTAGCGACAGGACTTTACATTTGTTTTGCCCTGCGTAAACTGCACGTCATACATGTAATCACTGTGGCAAATTTGTGAGCATGTTTGCGTGTAATTTTTCTGTAATGTGTGTGTGTGAGCTGGCCCAGGCGGCCAGCCAGCTAGCTTCGGTTTGTTGTTGCTAGCTAGCTTACTGTAGGGCCAAAATGGCCAAATTAGTCGTTTTTTATTGTTCTTTAAAGCCCTAAACATTATTTTTTATTGACTGACGCTTCAATTATCGAAAACTAGGTAAAATGCATTTAATTACCTGCTTCCAGAATTCTTCAAAACAAGCAGCAACAAAAAAAGTCATCTCAAAACTAAGTAAAACGCACCTTGGCGGCAGTTTCAAATAGATGTATTCGAAAACAAGTGTTTAATCAGAAAATCGTAATTATTTTGGCATAACAGTTTTATTGGTACCTCAAGTACGCGTTTATTACAGTGTCGTTTATTCTGCAAGCTTAATGTTTAAGTAGGGGTTGCTGTGCAAAACTTCGGTCAATCAGAGACTAATTTCGGGTGCATGAGCTAAACTGAAAGACTGAAACAGATTGCATTTACAACTGTGAGTCTTACTAGCTTATAGACGCAAATACGGACAGGCATAAACCAAACTTAAGCATTTTATAGCATGGTGTAAATTTCTAAGCCATAAATGCACCGTGTTTTTTTCGCAAACACCTTGATTTAATAGCTACACAGAACATGCACTAACCGAACAGATATTTGTTTTTGCAAAGGCCCTGTGGTGGTTTGGTTCTGTTTGAATTTGTGCCTTAGGTTGGGTAAATTCAAGGCATTCACACATCTTAAGCTGCAGAAACCTGGGGTGAGTTATCAGTCACGTCAGAAAACCATGTGTGGGTCGAATGAGGTAGACTTAAAGAAAAGAATAATATTTGGGGCTGACAGAGTTGGGGGTTCTGTTGGGTGCAGTGTTGTTAAGCATTCTCCAAGTCCACACAAAAGTCCCAGGCTCGATCCTCTACACCATTTTTTTATTTTTTCTTTCACAAAATAGGGAAATCCTTCTTCAACATAATGATTTAAAACTAAATTCGTAAAATTAACGTAAAATTTACAAACGTTTTAAAAAATACCGAAAAACTTTTGTAAAAGGATTTCTTCCAGCTGATGTCTATTCTACCGATTATATGTTGCACTGACTGTTGGTCATGAGTTCAATTATGCTGTGACCGTGGATCAAAACTCAATAAATTTTGCATAAAATTGCTGCTTGTTGAATTCATAAGACAGTATTAAATTGCGGGGCTATATCGGCTTAATGCGATACTCAGTTTTTGCGCGGCCGCCTCAGCGGCCGTGCATACTAATTTCAGTTAATGCACTGAAACTGAAAATGCATGTTAATCATGCTCAGTTTCAGTGTATCACTAAAGCCTGCTGCACTGATTAACGTAGCGCGTGCGCAGCGTATACGTTGTGTGCGTGTGTTTACGTGTGTGTGTGTGTGTGTGTGTGCAATTGTGTGTGCCTGTGTACTGTCTATGACTGATAAACGAGAATGGAAAGCTTGCAGTCGATTTCTATTATCGATCCAATCTTCACGTATGCAATGCAATCTTACACGGCAAAATCATTTCTGTTCCATGCCACATGTGTAGGGACACAACAGCGCGTGAGTGTTGGCAGTAAAGTTCTAGGAGAACTCGAAGAAAACGCTGGTGTACTGGGAGGAGTCATTCTTGCTGCTGTCTTGAGTATTGCGGTGCTACAGTAGACAGACTGATATGTAGAGACTTGACATTTATTATTTTAACTTTTGTGCAAATTTGCATGCCTAAAAAATTAAGTGTCATAGTAATATAATTTAGAGATACAGATACAAAATCTAAAATTGTATTGGTAAACTTATGTAGAACGTTATCGTCGAAAGGAGGCTAATGTATGCCAAACTGAGTCTTGAGTTCTGCGTAATCCGAAATTAAAAAAAAACGACAAAAAAATTAGGTGCATGCCGCGCTTAATTTTACCGATACGGTAAAATAATACTGATTGTCGTCATGTGAAAAGATGTAAGCTCGTCAACAAAACTGCTTGTTTAAATGGAAGATAGTATCTTATAGTGGCTTACATCAGCAAAAAAAATGATTTATTATAAAAAATATTTCAGCTGGATACCTTAAGACCGCGTGGTTGAGTTAAGGCCAATTTACACGATCGAACTTGCTCCGAACTTGCTCCGGACCGAACTTGCTCCGAACCTAGTCAGGAGCAAGTTCGGAGCATGTTCGATCGTGTAAACGCACTCCGGACCTACTCCGGACCACCTCCGAACTTGCTCCGAACCTGCCTCGAAGGTTCGATGCTCCACCGAACTTGCTCCGAACTTGCATCGAACCTAGCGTTCAGCAACCAATCAGATTGCTTAGAAAAATTTTCCCACGCTACTACCTAGTCTCCGTTGCTGTGGTTTCTGCTCAGTCAGTTTTGTTTACACGCTGTTGGAACAATGATTTTATACTAATGGCTAAGCGTGCAACCATGGATACAGACGCAGACAAAAAAGACTGGTCTATTGAAACTGAAATTGATTTTTTTTTTAAAATATGCTTTTCTATGAAACCCATGCGACAACGATTATGTCAAGGAGCACCTGCGCTAAGGTGCTTATGATGCTGTGGCGAAGCAACTTGGGGAAAAATATTCGGGTAAGTTACCAGTTACGGAAAATTACACGGGTTATAATAAAATTTAGTTTCATAGTATTTTTCTAAGAATCAATTTACACAATACTTTTTCAACTGAACTTTCAACCTTATTATATTTACAATAACAACAAATATTAACCGTTAATTAACTGTTAATTATTTTTAAATTATAATAATTCAAAAATTTGAAGGGACGGTAGTGTTTTTGAAAAGTGAAATCTGATTGGCTGTTTATATTTTAACTAAAATTTAAGTGGCTACTAAGCTAAGTTCGGAGTAGGTTCGGAGCAAGTTCGTAGCGCCAAGGTTCGGTGCAAATTCGATCGTGTGCATGCAATAGTTCGCTCCGAACTTGCTCCGGACTAGGTTCGAAGCAAGTTCGGTCCGGAGTAAGTTCGGAGCAACTTCGATCGTGTAAATTGGCCTTTAAAGACACTGAGGGTGAAATTCACAACGTGGTTTTGTTTGCTAAACATTGGGATTGCGTAGTTTTCCCATAATTTGCAAATTAATTCTTTACGAAATATCGCCTGACTCGTTGCGAGTTTCATAAATTTCTTGAACCTTGGTTTAGGTTTAAGAGACCAAGGTTTCAAAAGAATTAAATTAATTTGTAGCAAATCGAGCCACAGTTTGCAAATTAAATTTCGTGCAAATCATAAGAAAACGCGACCATGAAACCATGGTTTAACAAAACACCTTCGTGAAATCCACCCTGTGGCTGTCCCTTACTAGCAGCCGTTGTCTGTCCGTGGAATTGTGAGGAATTGACGCATCCAGCACTGTTGCAGACGGCCATGGTGAAGGTGTAGTTGGTGTAGGGGTCCAGGCCGGACACAAGGTACCACGACGCACTGCCCGCCGGGGAACCCACCAACTGCAATTAAATTTAAAAAATACATACACCTGCTTAAGAATTGAGGTAATAAATACATTAAATAAATTAAGTAAATATATTTATGAAGGAATTTTGAATATACACATAGGGCCTATTCCTTTACCAGATTAAACGGACTGGACTTATTTGAGTCCGAGGTTTTGGAATGACAAATCGGACTAAACGGACTAAACGTGTTAAAATAAGTCAGCGGCTTAATTTTAGTCTGACCCCATTCCAAAACTACCACTGGACTAAACGGATTTAACATGCACGCTTAACATTAGCGTGCATAGTTAAGTCCGTTTAGTCCGATTTAAAAGCAGCGCGCTAAAAGTTAAGTCCGTTTAGTCCGGAGGTTTTGGAATGGCATTTCTCAGCTTAATTTTTAAACCATTTAGTCCGATTATAATTAACCCTTTAATCCGGTAAAGGAATAGGCCCATAGACTATTACTGCAAACATATTACTTAAGCCTATTACTAGGTATTTGAAACCTGTTTCAAACGTGTGGGGTATCCCATGCGGTATCGTGGGACACCCCATCAGACGCTTTATGAGTCATCGGACACCCCACTTGGTGAACCCCACATTTTGCCTCATTGAGTGAAACAAGCATTAAATCAGGTTAATTAAACATGATGGTGTTCTTATAGATCGCATGGCCCACCCATATGTAGTTGACAGTAGGATAGATTCATGGCTATGCTAAGCAAATACGTAAAGTTTCGCATTTTTCCATAATCCGCTGAAACTAAACTAAAAATTAACAAGATGCAAGCCGCCATACTTTTGGCACCAGCGCTGGGCCGTAATGACTCTTTGGGGGAACGTATTCAAAGATCTTGTAGTTGACAATGACCCCCCTGGCGTGTTCTTTCGGAGGGACTTCCCAGGAGATGTTCACTTGGGAGGGGCTGTGTGGGGTGGCGGAGGGGGTCTCGAAAAAAGTGGGTGCTGAAATAAAAAAATGCAACCACATGGTGGTTTGAAATCCAAGGTTCGATTTTCGTCGGCTTCACTTCTGTCTTTCTTTCAAAATTGAGGTATCCTCTTGCTCTTAAGACAATTCTTTTCAGCTACATTCTAATATTCTATTGCTGAATGTCTACTGATAAACTACAAAGGACACAGGTGTAAAATTCTTGGAACAGGTGATAGCAAGTCTCCTATCTATCTTTAGGCCATCAATGTGTGCTAGTGGATCGTTTGTTAGTACTGCACTGGTTGGCTAGCTAACCGGCTTCCTTGGTGCGCCCCCTGGTCCATTCGCTGTCCACGCTGCCGAGGGCATTCCTTGCCGTCACCCTCACCTCGTACTCCGTGTTCGGCTGCAGCCCCGCAAGGAGACACTGTCTCTCCGGGGGGTCGGCTGGGTTGGCCCTTTGTCCTCCCTGCAGCTCTCGAGGCCATGGGTGCCACCTAACCCACACAAATCACTGCATCAAGAATGCATAATAGTGTCTCACTCTTCATCTATATAATGCACGTTCTGTGCTGTGGATAATATGCATAATTGCTGTTACACCAACTGTTGAATTCAATACCATGCAAAATAATTGGGTGAGCATGAAACTTATGCAAGACGTTATTAGGAGATATTATGCCGCAAAAAATTTACCTTGTCCTAGCCGTTCAGCCACGGACTCAGTTCAGTCGTATACCTAAGGCTCCTCGTGAAATAACAGATTCCGTGAAACATAACTCCGACAGGTTTCACTAGTGTGAGACTGCACTTGTGAAAGAGTTGCGAACGTGTCACCTACCAGCCAACCGTCTGACAGGCCAGATAGGGGTCTGGGTCTCGGGCGGGCGGGGGCGTGTTTGCCCAGTCGTAGGGACTGGGGGTGCTGGGCAGGATCATGCCGCGGGCCCATACTTCGTAGCCGATTATGACGCCTGAACAGAAACTGATTGATTTATTCTACTTTCTAGGTACTATGGTCGTTTACAACTTAAAATGATGAAATAAAGTAACATTTAAGGTGGTAGTAACGTTTTCGACAGTTTTGCAGGAGTAACACTTGACAACTTACGATTAATTTTCAATCAATAATTTATAGTACGCATATTAATTTAGGAAACTATAATTTATTATGAGATAAATGCTTGCTAAAATAGCTTGAAACAATCATTTTTAATTTTCAGAGAAAATATTTTTCAGCCAGACGACAATTTTTCGTAAATTTTATGTTTAGCTAAGCCAAAGTAGTAGCCAGTCAAAACGGCAGTTTATTGAAAAAATCAAAAATGACACACGGGCATGTCAAAAACCTCCAATTTATATGCCAAAACTTATCCTTCCGCTTTTTACTTTTTGAGATTACGTCACATTTATGTAACATTTCTTTTTGAACTAAAGTACACTACACAAAAGTCCGCAAAACTTGACAACTACTAGAAGGATATTGTTCAAAATTTGGAATAAACAGGCACATGTGTCTACTTTATACTAAAATTTTAAAAATTTTGTTTATTTAAGTTTTGCGTTACATCAATTTCATCCACAGAAATCAGTAAAAATGTACTTCCGTGGACTAAATCTCAAGTCTCGACGTTGCAATCTTTTCATGCGTTATATTACATGTTTTTTAAGCAATTTCTGATGTGTCAATTTTTTTATTTGTATTAATTTAGCCAATTTCGATAAAAAATTAGATCCAAAAATTCGTATATTTTTCAAAAATCGAAAAAATTCAAAATTAAAGGTCCGTAACTTCTTTTCTGCATCATATAAATGCACCAAACTTAGCATTAAAATTAACAATGTTAATGGCTACGTTAGTGTAAAAAATGAAATTAGTTGGAGTTACACTGTCAATTTTACAAGCAAAACAAGAAAAATGCAAAAATTCACGAAATTTGACTACTTTGACAGTGTCTGCTGACTAGCTTGTTACAGATTGAAGCTAGATAATGTGCATAAGTGTAGTTTCAGTCAAGTTCTTCAACGTGAAAAAGACAGCTATTAAATTCATTGAGTCAATCAAAAGTTATACCACGTTATAAAAACTGTCGAAAACGTAACTACCACCTTAAGTACTAAAATGCGACACAAATGCAACTATGACACATTGCTCAATACTGTTTATGATTTTAACACTGTTGTGTATTTTTGTTTTTTATAAGCACTTTTATAATAACCATTTGGGAATTGTGGTGGATCCCAGAAGACAAGCAGCTCCGAGTGGCTGACTGGTTTGATCTGTGGCTCGGACTGGTTCTCGGGTCGGGTCTCCGGCGTCACGATCCATCTAAATACAACTCTGGCATAAAATGACCAGTGGCAACCTTTTGCTTTGTTATATACATCTTAAGCTAACGTTTGATACTGCCGCTGTTCTACTTATGTCTGTTTGAAAATGTGATTGAACAAGCGACAACAACATGTTTTGTTATCGGGCTCAGTCACCGTTAGCCAGACTGCACTGACCATTTTAAAATCAAGTCCTAAATCCTTTTACCTTTTACGAGTCGTTTATTAGTACAAGTACAAGAGTTACATAATAGGGAAGATATGACACTCTTCCCTATTCTAGCTAATTGGCCGAACCGATGCTCCGGCCGAAATAGCCGTTTTACGCCATGATTTCAGGGGGGAGCATCCCCCCTCGAATGTCTTGATGTCATGTCTTGATCACCCACCTCTCAAATCCCGGAAGTGTCTTGATTTGAGGGGGGTACTACTCCCCCCCTGAAATGCACGGCTATTTCGTAAAAGGCGTAAAACGGCTATTTCGGCCGGAACATCGTTAAAATAGGAAAGAGTGTCATACTCTTCCTTATATATTATGTACTTATGTTATCACCTGGGTAGGTATTTGCAAAGAACTTATTTACTATTTAGACCGACAGAATCAAGATTTACCAAGTCTAGCTCTGGCACTGGTTGGCGTGCTAGAAGCGATTTAAGTCTGGTTATGGCACTTTACTCTAACACTGAGTCGAGTTACAAGCACAATTTGATAAACTAGGAGCGCGAAAATTCGGGTTGGTGGTCCCACCTAGATCTAGTATCAGTGCATCCGGCGGCGGTGCAGGCAGTGACGAAGAAGGTGTAGTTAGTGAAGGGGACCAAGTGACGCGCCACCGCGGTGCCGTTCAGAGACGCGTCCGCCTCCAACACGGTCGTGTTCAGGGGGTCGTCTAGGTTCGAGAAATACGTCAGGCTAGAATAGAGTTAGGCTTGTTCTTAGAGGTCTATTTGGTTATTCTTTTTGTGGAACAACAGTGAAAAGTTTGCCTATATGTCAAGACTGCACCGAATGTTAAGTTAATTGATAACCCGAATTGTGGATTTCACAAGTGGTGCCCATAAATACGGGTTCTACGTACGTTTTCATATAACTTGCGCATAATTTCATTACAAAATATTGCCTGATTCGGTACAAATTTTGTCAATTTCGTTAAACCCCGGTTTAAATATATAACAACATGATTTATAACCCTTTTAGTTAACATGAACTCCAGTAACGAGGCGGACCTGTAATTAGTAATGATGCCGTTGGCGGGATCGGGGGGCTGCCATTTCCAGGCGATGCGGAAGGGCGATATGGCGGTGGGTGTGAGGGTGAGGTTGGGGCTGGGCTTGTCCTCGGGCGTGCGGAAGGCGATGGGCACGCTGGACGACGACCCGTGCACGTTGCTCACCTCCAGCACGTACTCGTACACCGTGTACGCCCTCAGCCACGTGTCGTTGAAACCAAGCTCTGCAATGTACTCTGGTGTGGACGTGAAGCATGTCTAACACGTGTGAACAGAGAGTGAAAACAACGGTCGGTCGGTAAGGTAAGGTTCCAAAACCTTTGGAACAGGCTGACTTTAAAAGCTTTGTGGCAGAATATTTAGGTTAAGGGGTTAAAATTGTTAAATCCGAGGAAAAGACTCAACAAAAACGCGATTATATCCACCTCTAAATTAATGTACAGTCGCCATTTTAATATCTGGTACTCTGGTCCTGGTGTTGCCTGGGTCGTACCTTCTCCGGAAAAGTTGCCCAAAATGGTGCCATTTCTGAAAAGCGTGTAAGTGAGATTTTCAATGGCAGTGTTGGGCCAGTCAGGGGGGTCCCAGGTGAGCTGCAGCCAGGTGCTGTTGCCCGGTGCGTAGAACGGTGATGGTTGCTGCGAAGGAACTGAAACAAAAAATTAGCACTCCATTCTCAAAGGCCTGTTTCTCCTAAACGATCAACTTTGATCAAAACCTTTGAGTCATCAATATTAATCGATAGCTACGATTTCTTCACGGATCTTGATAAATGGCAAATTTATCATCAGTCAGCCAGCTAATAATAGCTAAAATTTAATGAATATTTTGTGCCACATTTTTCCCCGTTGAAACAAAGGGATACGTCAGTTTAGAAAAATGAAATCGCCGGGAATCGAGCCTTGTCCGCTCGTCTTGACATCGATAATGCTAACCACCACACCACAGCCCTGAAATTTAGGAGGCCCTAATTCTCATTTACAGCAGTAGTTAACCTTTGCTGCAGCCAAAGGGGTTATCGGCATCCAGATTACTGGCCCCCATGATGCAGGTGTCGCACTTTTGCCCCATCACGTGTTCCTTGCAGGGGCACTTCCCCGTGGTGGGGTTGCAAATTTCACTCTGGCTACCTCGCATGTCGCATCCACACGCTGTGCAACTAAAATACACAAGTGTGATTTTAGTAAGACTCAGTAGGAAGGAAGAATTAACTTTTGACAAAGGTTACATGAGATCAACCGTTTTACAAAAACTTGAATTCCAGTTTTATCTCAGTTGGCAGTTGGCACCAGCGACAGTATATACATAGCAGAAGATAGGCCCTAGGCATGATAAAAAGACTATTCCAGACTTCCTATTATTGCACTCTTGTTGATTATATTAGCGAGATTAGGTGGCCGAGCCCCCGGGGTCAACTGGACTTACGTTCCCTTCAATGGCTCATATCCATAGTATCCCGGAGCACAGGTGTCGCACTTGCGGCCGGCCAGCACAGCTCGTCGACACATGCACTGGCCCGAGCGCTGGTCGCACAGAGTGCCTGGCATCGAGCCCCCGGGGTCGCAGTCGCACGGCGCACAGCCACGCTTCGGGAACGGCACTGCCCAGTAGCCTGCAGCACAAATTGGTAGCAAGAAACCAAGTAATAATAGATGATGCTAATATATTTAATGTTTGTTCTCATTTTAAAAATAATAAAACATGCTTGGGTACTCAGCAAAAGAACAACAGATCTCAAATCGAAAGATCGGAGCTGTTGAATAATTTAGAAACATATCTGCAAACAAGCCAGGCTTAGCCAATGACTACTGCGCAACCACCAACCACTACACTACCTTTAGCGCAGTAATCGCAGTTTGCACCCATCCTGCCCGGAATGCAGGAACAGTCTCCCGAGTTGGCGTCGCACAGCACTGTTGTTTCGTTGATCAGTGTTGTGCCTGAAACATTGGAGGGCGGGGAGGAATAGTGACTGGGGATTCCTTGGGCATCCAAACGAAATGAGCTGGTGGCCGAATGGACAGGAGCAGAAGCCCACTTGGCGTCTAGAGAAAAGCAGCCAGCGAGTGAAGGTTCAAATCCGAGTCAAAGTTTGCATTAACGTTTAGCATTTTGCATTAACAATTAACGCAGAGCTTAAAAATGAAAAATTCAGGATATGAAAGGTTAAGATAAAACTGAAATAGGATGATATCCAATAATGCATGTTTGGAACCGAAAACTTGCGAATCTAGTTTAGAGCATTTAGAATGCCTTAATCCTAATCCGTGCGATTTAAATTACAAGCACGCCTATCTTAATCCCGTTAATCCATACCACTAGGATCACAGGTGCACAGCGAGCAGCCGGTGTGTGTGTCCCCGGCCAATTTGGCAGTCCCTGGTTTGCACTCGTTACAGCTGTCTCCCAACACATTCAGTTTGCACTGGCAGAGTCCAGTGTGCTGCAACAGACAGGGCTGTCAAATCAAAGGAAAAGACAGCACAGCAATAAACGAAAGGGAGGAGGAAAACTGACTGACTATCACGCTACAAATTGAGGTTAAAACTTGTCAGTAAGGATGTCCGTTTGCTTCAAGAATTGGTTATGCATGAGCGACCATCGTAAGGTCACGATCTTAGGTGGTCTAGGACTTATTTGCCTCGACCCACTAGTTCAAATGATAGCGCGCAAGATTGGTGGCTTGGATTCCCCTTGGGCCATTCCGATGTTGATAGTGACTTCTGAAAATCGGTCATGTCTTTCTTGACTTTAATCACTGGTCTCCTGATAGTCATTTGCCTTATGGCCTGTTGCATGAGTCGTGGAACTGACCAGATCGCACTGGTTGGTGCCGTTGATGGTGCCCCGTTTGTCGCAGATGCACTCCAGACAGCCGTAGTCTCGGTCGCCGCCCAGTTGCCAGTAGCCCGGCGTGCACGTGTTGCACTGACGCCCACTGGCGTACTTCTTGCACACGCACTGGCCCGTCACGGGGTCACACGTTGTGCCTGAAAGTACAGCATGTCCGATGCACTGTCAATCGTATCTATATATCAAGAGTACATAATAGGAAGAGTATGACACACATAAACTTGCTAGTGCGGCACTGAAAACTGCTGCACGTTATCTTTACCGGCAACTTTACCACCAGAATTGATCTTATAGGACAGCTATCTTCAACAATAAGTAATTGTAAGAATACGGCCCAGAGACACTACCTGGTTCAGTGCCTCGTGCGTCACAATTGCACGGGAGGCAACCTGCACTGACGTTGTAGTAATGGTTGGCGCAACTGTCGCACATGAGTCCCACCACGTTGGCTTTGCAGAGACAGGCCCCTCTGCGGCGGTCACACCACAGGTCCACTGAGCCCTCCGGGTGACACCCACACGCCTGACAGCCCACAGGGTTTAACGCGGACAGATTGTGGTAGCCATACGCGCACTGCTCACACGTTTGGCCTTCAACAAGCATGAACCACAGTTCATACCTGTCCTCGAAGACTCGGGGTCAGGGACAAAACTGAATTTAAAACATTTAAAATTAGTAACTAAAAAAAGAAATTAGAAGTGCATTTGCAAACTTTAATCGCAACGTTTTTTATGCAAAAAAATTGGCGAAGTTTACTCGTGTTGTAAATGAGAATTAGGGCCTATGAGACTCGGGGGCTGTGGTGTAGTGGTTAGCATGCTTGACTTCGAAGCAGGCGGCCCGGGTTCGATTCCCGGCGCCCCCATTTCTTTCATTCTTTCTAAATTGGGGCCTCCTCTTTCTTTCAACACTCGTACGTAACAGCTCCACTAAATTTAAACAGCTCCAACCAAAAAGTTTCAAATAAACATCATTTACAGATAATCACTAACACATTGTTAGAATTCGAAGCACCCGTTTATTTCAACAGCTTTTTGAGTTCAGTGAGCCGCTGAAATCGTCATAAACTTAGTTCCTGCTGTTATCTGTAGACTACACTTAGGTACTCTGATCGCGTAGTCAAGATATGAACTCAACTTAGGTATTGCGTATGACTTTTGTGCAACAGGCTCACTTGCAATGCACTGAACTGACCCATGACGTTGTCCTTGCAGTGGCAGTGGCCCGTGGTCACGTGACAGGCCCGGTCCTGGTTCTTGACGCCCGCCAGGCCACACCCACACGCCTGGCAACCCTCCGCGTTGCTGCTCTGCAGATTGTAGTAGCCCGGCTGGCAGTCACCGCACTGGCGACTCGTCGCGTACAGCTTGCACGGACACTGCCCGCCCACCTAAAAACAGTCCCTCCAACTACCGTAACCTAATGGAGTTTGGTTTGAGTTAGGTTAACTAGGACCACAGCTGCTATAGGTCGGCTTTAATGTTGGCTTGCATCTATAGTGCCGAAGATGGATGGTACAGTATGCCACACAGTTAAGAATGGCGTTAAAGTTTACGCTGCTTACCATCATTGAGAAAAAACTTAGCCGCTTAAGTGTAACCGTTATAGCTACAGACTAGAGTTTTTCACTACCAACATTTCGCGGGCCGGGCAGCGAGCCGGGCCATTTCATAACAATTGCGGGTCGGCCCGTCCCGCCGGCTCGCGAAGGACGCTGAGAGACCAATCTTCTGACGATTTCCTTAAGCCATTTCACAACGTTGTCTCAATTAAGGGGTAGCCAGCTACACTAGATACTAAAAGTTGAAGCTGAAGCCGGCTTCAGATAAGTCGTTCCTAGCGCCCACCTGCTGGCAGTACTTTTCTCCCGCCTTCATGCCTCTGTCATCACAGTCGCACGGAATACAGGCGTTTCGTTGGGATATTGGTGATCCTTTTGGCCGAAACCAGCCTCGCTCACACCTGAAACCTACATACTTTTTCGTGTTTTAGTCCATTCCTACGTTTTTTGGACACAAATTGCTTAGGATGTCGAATTATTTCTACACGTCTTCAGTGCATCAGCCAATCAGATCGTAGTAGCCTTTTAGTTCCGCCAACTACGT
>JASANF010007689.1:0-34397 GCA_030248245.1 Trissonchulus sp. WLG1_4
GCAACTTTTGAATTAAAAATTAGAAACAGGGGGAGCCGTTGGAAAAAATTATATGCCTAAAAATTCGAAAAATTAGCGATTTTTACGGTTTTTCCGGAAAATTTACGAAAAATCCGAAAAAATGGTCATTTTCGAAAAAATTGAAAAATTTTCAAAATTTTTTAGGAAAAACGCAACCGATTTTCCTGAAACTTTCTGGAGAGCTGGGGAGGGGTCAGGCAGTGATTTTACTGCCGTTTATCCTGAGAAAATTGAGCGGAAAATGCCTAAGCCTGACTGATTTTTGTGAGACACTCGGAGCGAGCGTCTCAGGCTTAGGGTTTTCGGATTTATTTCAGGAAAAAATTTTGGGGGCGATTCGGGACGGGAATATATTTTTCCCGGGGGTTTTAGGGGTCGGGAAATTCAAATCTGGGGTCTGTTTTTACCCCCGAGGGCCAAAAAATTTTCTACGGGCACTTTCAAAAATGCCCAAAAAATTCAAAAATCCAGGCTTAGGAAAAATGCCTGGAAAAATTCAATTTTGAGAATTTTTGGGTGGGAGCATTTTTCCTGGGGTGAAAATGGGACGGGGAATTCAAAAATTTAGGTCTCGGAGCGGAAAAATGCGCTCCGGAAAAACTACGGCTCAAAATTCACAAAATTTAAGGGGGGGGGGATTTTCGGATTTTCGGGAAAAATCATTTTAATGAAAATTTTGGGTGGGGACCTATTTCTGGGTATTCTCTAGTGGACTATCTTTTTAGTAGAGGCCCTTTTGGCCTTTCCCGGGCCTTTTCCGACCTATCTACCTAGATTTTTGCCAGGCTCAGATCCTGGCAAAAATCGCTGCGCGGCACTAAGCCGGACCACTGAAAAATCTTTTCTTCAAAATTTTACTAAAAACAGGGAGGGGAAATGACAAATTATGCCCAGTGTTCTGTATAACCGGTGTAACGCCGGGAAATCATAAGTTTCAGGGGGGGGAGACAAAAATTTTGAGTCAAATTTTGGCTAGGCTTAGGCGTGGTTACGCCAAACTTCCTGCGTGAAATGGTCCTGTCACGGTCGCCAGATGTTAAACCCTGAACTGGGGGACTAATGGAGGCAAGTAGAAAATGCGCAGAGCGCTAGCAAAGATTTTGACCGTCGCCTACGTCTCCCAATTCAGCGAATAACGCCTAGCTTTGAGCTAGGTTTTACGGAACAGTCGTCTGAAAATCACTCAAGTGACAGGCCCGTTTCACTACAGGCGGATGGAGAAACCACAAAGCCTACACGGCCTGACTACGACCGGCACTAACTCACTAGACTACTCTAGGCTAGCCTTACGGCACAACAGCATAAAATTTGGCAATTTACTGACACGGGGCAGACGAAATATTAAAAACAGAACAGTGGGCAATAATTTAGAGACGAAACATGGTGGGGGGAGGAACTCACAAAATATAAAATGCGCCAAGCGCCTCAAAAACCGTTCCCTACGTTTTACAGGTGAAACATACCCATCCTGATGAATTTGGCTGTCGGGGGAGAGAAGGGGAAAAACCGACCGTACTCGTCGGACAAGCCTGGGGTCTACACTAAAGGAAGCGAGAGTTAAACCGAAGTCAATTTGGAAAACTATCGAAGTTCATCCCCGTTACTTTACAATAGCAAATAAAAGAGCCCTACTGTGTGTGTGTAATTTTCCAACAATTCGGCAATGTGCAACTTTGGAATTTAAAGAGTAGATCTTATAATTTCTGTAAACATGATGGAGAAACTTTAGCTCCTGGCTTGGCTTCCTGCCACGTAGCACTTATTGCATCAGCAAAGCAATGCAAAGCCAGTGCCTCACGTGATCGTTGCACGAAGGAGATACTTTTAAAATGATGAAATAAACATTGCCAAATTGCGTTTTTAATGTGCGCGCTGTAAATATGTAATTTTGGAGTGTAAAGAGACTATTTCTCATCGTGGAAATGTCAACCTCGTACAGCACCAGTCCGGCCGATCACAACATTAAAACGGAAAAGACATTTTGAACCAGGAAAATTGCACTGATTACTGAGACAAAAACTACATGAATACAAAAGGTAATGTTACATTTTTCTGTTAAAAATAATTTTTACAAGCTTAGGGTACAGATTAAGGTGATTAATTTCAAAATGGCAGTTTTTTGCCTGAGGCTGTTTTAAAAGCTCTTGTTCAAAACAAGCACGTTTTGTGAGTAAAGTTAACTTATTTTAGATAGATTGCGTTGCGACTTGCTTGTAGTGCTGAGGATATTCTTCGAATATAAAACGCGGCACTTGAATTTTTTGAAGTCAACACATATACTTAAGAAACTTGTCAAGTACCTATTAATGTTAAACATCGGAAAAAGTTTTATAGAGCGTCGATTTTGCTCAAATCCTGACACCAACAGAAAAGATGAAACCTGATCACCGTTCACCATTTAAGTTCAAAATTGATCACTATGTTGATCAAAACCGTACGTAATAGCTATTTTAATACGTACATAAATTAGTAACATTTCGTATAATTTACAGCAGTTACAATGCAGTTACGAATAACAGCAAGTAAACAGCACAACTGCTCGCTCATCATGCGCTAGAAAGCTGATGTGGGCTGCGTAGCTTATGCTATTGTGGGCTAGCGAACGGCATCCATACCGTGGACTCCGTAGCCACGTCATGATATGGCTGCGATTTAGTCTTCTAGACTACATAGTTCAGAACTTATTGCTTCCGACTCGCTAATGAATATTCCACGAACCGTAGTTGCGACAGGTTTCGTTAAATTACTATATTCTACATGCAAAAACTGTCAGCACTGAACAGATACGTAAATGACAGCCGGCAGCTGATCGTCGCTAAGTACGTACCTACACACACCATCTGCACAGACACACCCACACAAACAGTGTTAATTGCTGACCTAGCAGCAGTTTAACACAAAAATCGGTGCATTCGTGTGCTCTTGATGCACACGTTTGCACTATAGTATATACGCGGCGGCTGAGGCCGCCGCGTAACAATCAATAACGTAAGAATAAAATGGCTACAAAATTTTTAAAACAAGAATCAGAACTAATGTGTACTATGATATTTTGATGATTGATAATATCCCAAGTTAAGACTAATTTAGCTACTGCATAGTCTTACAGTTCAAATACGCTGATCCTACTCTTGTAATACATCCTCATCTGCATAAAAATGAAAATTATAATAATTGACACAAAGCAACAAATAAACTGAACCTTAGGTTGTGATTACAAATCCAACACAATATTACATAACAATATAGCTAGGATAATATCGCTATAGCTAATTTTTGTCACCTTAAATTCAATTTGAACAAAGATATAACTTATTCAAAAAATCAAAGCTTGAAGCTTAGTGAGGCGACCAGGCAGTTTTTATTGTCTGTTAAGAGTCCTAACCATATATACATTTAAAAAAGAATTAAAGTTCTTAATTACCAAAAAAACAACTTTTTTCGCAATATTATAGACTGAAAAGACGAATCACCCAGGGATCAAAATAGTTACTAAATACTAAATTTATAAAACTATAAACTACATAGGATCGCAAAAACATAATATAAGGCATAATTATAACAAAGACGCGTGGGAAAAAGGTGGCGTCATTTTCATAATTTTCTTTGTCTTTGATGTTGCAATTAATTAATTAATTAATTAGTTCTGTAAGGAAACCACGTGTTGCGTTTTTTCTCAGGGTCCAGCAATTTTTGCTCGTACTTCAAGGTTTTTTGTTATCGGCTTTTTTAGAAAACAAGAGTCCGAGGTACGTACAGTTTTCAATTGAGTAATTGTTTCGCAAAAAAATCATAAACCGCACCTCAAAAGACTAGATTTAACACAATACAATTAGCAAAAAATTTGCAGTACTGCAATTCAAAAGACGAGGCTAAAAAATTTGTAGAGGCAGAATAGCAACGGAGGACGTGTTATGTCCACATTCCACAACATCTTGGTTTGTTTGACGCCTGCGTAATGCTATTGTAATTGTTCTCAGTTTATAAAAATACTATCTTTTTATCGAAAACGTGCAATTATATGGCATTGCAGCGAGGCATCACCATCACGTCAAAAATTCACGAAAGTTTTTAAAACTACCTACTGCTTAGTTTAAATACTTACAGCTATAGACTGACAATGCGTTACTGTACTATAAGCATGATTCTGGTGAAATACGGGCACACAAACTTCAGCAAAGAATCTCATTTCAAATGTCAAGTGAAAATGCGTAAAACTGAGAAAAAGCCTTGGCGTGCTTTTCGCGATTGGTGTAGATATTCAAACATGAGTGATCTTTATTTTGGTCATACTAACTACTAAATTCTTTGTCTCAGGGATTAGAAATTATTAGCTATACATCACTAGTTTCTCTCCTTTTTTTCACAATTTGTTATTTTTTGCGATAATTCGAGGAATAAAATCGTATTCGCCCACAAAGTCAGCAATGACGATGTTGAGGTTGTGCTCTTCCTGCGGCGTCAGCTCTGAGGCAAGCCAGTCGGACACAGCTCTCGTTGCGGGAAGACTGATTCGACGCTTCAGCGTCGACGTCAAATGTATGGCGATGTCTTTGGCACCGGGCGTCATAAGGCCTTGCGTCACATAAAAGGAATCCTCACCAGGTCGCTTTTTCAAATGACTGGTCAGATAGTTGAGCAAGGCGGAAGTATCTGAAACAAAAAGTTTGAATCACGATGTAGGTAATTTGATGTATGACGGTTTTATTCTTATTGCTGGTTCATTATTTACTACTCGTCTTTTCTACGGCACGGATTAGGTCATGCCCATCATGCTCTTAATAAGTTGGTCAGGTAGACATGTCATGCGACTGTGACCTGTGCTTGTTGCTCACAACAGTTTCATTATTCCTGTGCTGAAATGTCCATGTTGTTGGCTAATTCTCTAAATGACCCAGATGAGCTGCCTAATGTTACGTTTTTGTGTTCGAAATTGTCAGATTTTGGTTCGCTCCATACCTGATATGCAAACGTTAACGAAAAAAAATTCGGGCTAACATAGATGAACTCAAAATGGAGTATGGACTCGGTTTCTGGTCGATCTGTTGCCGGGAAACCAGCAAACTCTGACCAACTGTGTTTTTAAACGAATTTGTGAACTTGAAGCCAAGTTTGATAGTTTGACCAAAAAATTTGACTTGGAACAATTTGTTACAGTGGTGCCCGCTTCTGCTGCTCCGGCGGCAACACGGGAACTTCTTGGTAACGTTCTCATCTCTATAGCTGAAGACTCCACAGGTTGGTTACGCTGTGGGGTGTGAAAGCTAACAAGCTAACTTCCGCTCGGTCATTGAAGCTAAGACGCCTCCCCCTACGTTGAAATCTTACAGGCTGTCCCAGTGTGTTCCCGATTTCCCGTTCAATTCGGCCTTGTCTCAGTCTTTGACTTGCCATGTAAATTATTTGGGGAATACTGGTAATCGAGGTTTTACACTTTGCTGGTAAACAGTGCAGAATTACAGCAGCTATGGTCACATACAAGCAAACCATAAATACCCAAACTTGCCATGGACTAACATTAAGCCCGGAAAGGAAACCAAAATATCCTTTCTTCATGATTTTCTCGACGATTGTATTCGCGGCAACTGCAGGTGAAGGACTCCCGATAGCTCCAAGGTGTTCCAATATAAGATGTTGCTTTCTTAGTCCACCCATTATATCCTTCAATGAAATGTGTGTTTGAAATTCTGACCAGTTATACATGACTACTTGATGAAAGATTGTAGTTGCATTGGGTAATGAAGCCGTAGTAAAGAAGGATTTGAACACTGTTAAATCTCTTGCATTCTGTACCTCGTTAGTTATTCCTGTAAGTCGTCTATACAAAAATGTTTTCCCGTTTAGTTCGACAGGCATTTCCTCCACCTGATTACAAGCTGTCGAATGACTGCTGCTGCTTACTATATTTTTTACCGGGTTTAAATATCCAGTATTAGGCTGTCCGTTAATAAAGAATCTGATTGGTATCTCTGTCGTACAATCATTTGTCATTGGTAGTAAACTCATGAAGGTTTGATTTATTCGCTGACACGGATAGGTTTCTACAACAGCTCCTCCGGCTTTTGCGAATATATCGTCTCTGTTTAGCAATTGGCGCATGGCCATTGTAGGTTGGTTTAATAGCTCAGCCCAGATCATTTTCACTATCGTTTCCATTGCCGAACACGTGGCATGTAGTGAGCGACGAAAGGTACTGCGAACTACATTTTCTATGTCTAGCTGCACTGCTTGCAGGCTTGCCGCTAATAGATCAGTAGTAACGACGCCATGCGAGTCCATCGTAGCATCTACGTTTCTGATTTTTCGAATATTTTGTAACCTCCGCCCACTCTGCCTCTGCCTTAGATATTGTACCTGGTATGCAGTTGAGGGTCTAGTAGCAAATTGTTTTACAACTCGGTATGGTATACCTTGATCCGACATGATTAGCGTGCGTCCGTTGCAATCTTTAGTCAACTTAGCGGGTGTCTGAGTTGTCAATGCTATATTATGGTCTTTTGCAAGCCAAGCCGTTCCCAATTGTTCACCGACAAAATTTCGCCATGGGACAAAAAGACAGTTTTCTTGCTTGTTAGGCGTCCAAATTAATACTGCTCCACTATCTAAAACGCACTCACCATCGTGGTATTGGCAATGCTTAACATTTCCTGCTGTGCTTTCCATAGTTTGAGAATCATGTCGTTTATAAACATTCACAGAGTACACGTAGCAATTAGTTGCTTCATATGTCTTCCATGTGCAACAATGTACACCTCCTCCACTAAATTGCCACTGTATTTCATTGTCAGTTCTTAACAAGTCACCTTTTTGTATCATTGCTCCATAGTCACATTTCTTGAATTCAATCATACGCCTACATTCAAGTGGGGAAACAGATAATTCGTCGAGAAATTCCTTTTTTAGGTGTTCATCGTCGA
Source organism: Trissonchulus sp. WLG1_4 (assembly GCA_030248245.1). NCBI lineage: Eukaryota > Metazoa > Nematoda > Enoplea > Enoplida > Ironidae > Trissonchulus > Trissonchulus sp. WLG1_4. Next base: position 6,939 of record JASANF010007689.1, read on the forward strand.
AAAAATATGTAAAGGTTTGAACCCTTTTCCGTAAAACTGTGCGTCGAAACCCAGGACTATTGTACTGAACATGGTTTCGCTTGAATAAAGCAAGCTCTGCGTGGTACAGTTTTATTGGGCTGGACTCGTCCGGACGGGATTTGCACTCAACGTCTTTAGGTAATTTCCAAATAATTTTCTCTTCTTGGGTATTACAAATCATTGGGGAAGATGGTACTTGAGCAACACATGTTGGAACTGTAAACAAAAAGGTCGTTGCTATCAATATCAGCAGAGGTATTTTCTGTAAACTCCATATTCCCATGGTATTCAGAAACTCACTGGTGATTAGGCGAAGCGACGTTGTTCGCTTGTTAAGGCCAGGTCTTATTTGTCGAAGGTTTGTCTTCACAGAACTTCTTCTGGCTAGGTGCTCCGCGGGCCCACGGCGATCCCTAAGATCCTTATTTCGTCCTCGACAAGGCTCTGCAACCTTTTCATTATTGAACAATACTGCACCTACTATGTGAGTTTCTTCCACGTATAAAGGTCTCTTCTGTAATTCTTCCCATAAAAACTCATTTTCTGCGGTCAGCCGCTCCACTTCACTACACTGAAGGTCTTCCCGATGGGGTTCATCCGGACTGCTAGTCTCTACACAGTTAACCAGTGCTGTTGTTCTTTGTTGGTTGTAAGCACTATTGCTGGCCTTAAATCCAACATGCTGCCGTGAGGTGGTACCCTTTTGAAATCCCACCCTTCCCTAACGATCTGCAGTCCTGCACATGTTCATATAATGACCTGGTTTTTTGCACTTCATGCATATGGGCTTACCATCAGCCGTCCAACGCGGCGGACTCCGTCGACGATAATTTCGTTCGCGTCCACTGCTGGCTTCCGGTTCTGACCTGTCGTGATTACTTACAGCAATGGGCTGTGTGGCAAAACTGCGCCGTTCTATATCTCCTCTTAATTTGTCAATTATTTCGCCTGTTCGGCGTTCCAAGCCTTGTAATTCTTGCCGCCATTCAGGTATTGTTTCTGAAATTGCGTTGACTCGATAAGGGGGTCTTGATTTTGGGTCTCGAAATTGAGCGCGATTTGTACGTTCTTGTAGTCGCCGTGGTTCTCTGACTTCCTTTTTCAGTTCAGCTAACTCGAACGCACTCTCAGTTGAACATTTTTCTTGCTTAGTTTTCTCTTGATCGTATATCTTACGAGCTATGAACGCCTCCTGGCGTTTGGCTTCTATTACAGCGTCGTCAAATGTTGCGGGTATCTGCGGTAAAAATCCTAAGTGTTCTTTTATGGCACTTTTCACACCAGCTTGAAATAGACCACGTAACATAACCATCCTAGCCTCGACCTCCATATTAGGATATGCTGCCCTACTAAGTCGCTGAAGTTCACGAGCGTACATAGCCACCGATTCTCCTGGCAATTGCTGCCGGGTATGTAACTCTTCTGAGCTTACAAGTTCCTTAGCTGGTGGATGGAAAGCATCCCGTAATGCTAAACATAGGGCGTCATAATTGTTCTTAATAGTATCTGACAAAGACCTATATACTTCAAGGGCGTTTCCTCGAAGGTAAGCGGGAAGTTTTACTAGCTTTTGTATCTCTGTATACTCTTCTGCTCTACTTAAAAGCTCAAAGAGTTCATGAAATTCCTCGAAATCCTCCCCAAACTCTCCATTAAATGGTGGTAAAATCAGGCAACGCACTGATTTGCGCTGCATGTTAGCCCTAAGGGAGTCAGTGGTATCATTTAATTGCGTCAACTCCTCTCGTAGTTCTGCTAACTCTCTTTCCATACCGATTGCACTTCTACCGAGATACCTAAGCTCCCTAGTACATAACGCCGGCTCGCTAGCAGATATTTCGCCAGCACCACCACTCATACACTCTATTTATCAACTATAGGAGCACTCGCACTAAATGAAAGGACTTACTCTTACTCGTTATAAGCTGCCGTACACGCAATAAAAATTCTTTGTTAAAGTTTAACAACTACGTGTATCTATAATTTTCACACTCAGCTAGGCTTGTATACATATGCAGGTCTCTTTAAGTTGCCAACTATTACGGACTCTTCCTATTTTATTGCTATCCCGCTCGCGACGCCAAAATTTGTAACACAACCTAGCTGGATTTCTAGTTCTTTACACCTTCTTCTGGTTAAGTACACCTAGGTTTCTGGTTTCTAAACTGTCGCTTACTCTCTCTTATTTTAGCAAGCTAGAAATACAGACACAAGACTTACTAAGCTTTTAATGCAAAAGACAAAAGTTGATTATCAGCCCGGATATGATGCAAAATGCATATAAAACTGCACCAAAAATACACTCGGGTATTGAGGGTATTAGAAGTGACTGGGTAATAGCAGCTGAAAAGGCAGGGTAAAAAGACGATATTTGGTGGCAAAAGTAAAAGTGTGTTAAGGTAACTTTTTGGTTTCTTTTATAACTACTTTTCTGCCAGGCGCGGCTGGGGGACAACTGGTACTATAAAAACTCGTTCCTTCCTTGGTATTTTATTATTTTAGCTTAAATGTCACTTTCTACTAAAACAATGTTCATCAAAGGTATTTGCATGTCAGTTAATAAAAAGTCACTCATTTAATATACTTTTAATTGCTTTTTAACGTCATTTTGCAACTGGCGCCTCCTTTTTCAGCTTCCCTTGAAGTTGCCGCCCTCCCATCTAGCTGCCCTTACCCAGCCACACACACAGCAATAACAACAACACACCTTTCACTAAACGGCTAAATTCGATTTTTCCTCATGCTAAGAAATGCAGTTGTTATTTTAAGGCCCTTTTTGCAGTAGGAAATTTAGGAATTACAATTGTTACAAAATTGTAACAATTGTAGTAGTCAGCAACAAAATGTTGCCTACAATTGTTACAATTGTAGGATTTGAAATCTGAGCAACAGGAACCTAGGCTGCAATATTTAATGATTACATTTTGCACCAAACTTTCACTTGTTACGGGGCCCCCGAAGGGGCCGCGTATATACTATATTCAGATTCTCCATTTCCTATGTAATTTTTGACAGATCAAATTCTGTACGTTAAAAAATTACACTAGAATGACAGGTAGGTCGAATCTTGCAAGCGAAGAATTGCAAGTCAAAAGACTGTAAGCGAAGAATGATATTGTTATATTCTTTTAGCCGTCAAAAGTCTGGTTTAATTGAGGACAGGACTCCACACTTTACTTTGTATTTATTCAGTCAATTACAGTTAAACCAGCCATTACAAAAGAACTTCTTGTTACCAAACTACTTAGTCAGTTCATGTGTACTCTGTAATTGTTTTAAGCAAGAACTGAGCATCACCATACAGTAGTTTTTTGATTATTACAACTCCCCCCGGTCCAATTAGGTAAGAATCCTAACGGAAAAAAGTCTAACAAGTGCAAGTACACACTGACTGCCAAAAACTATTTAAAATTGATTATACGACATAAGTGGCAATTCACCAAAACACCAATATAAGCAAAATGGTAAAGACTCGACTGTGAACATTCGCATTCACAAAAACAGTATAATTTGACATAAAACTAAAAAAACATCGCAATATCAGCATCAAGTACGCAATATATAAGAAAACATATGCATGACCTATAAAATAACTGTATAAACTGCACTAACACACTTAACGTCTGTTACTGTCCGAAACTAATAAGCGCTTACAAATCAGTCAACCTAAGTTTAAGGTCAGGACACCCATTAGGCTCTGATTTGCGCGCGCTTATTTTTGAAATGAGTTCCAAAACATTTCGTGTTTTACCAACTCAGTTGCCTGTGAATTAATATGCAGATCTGCGTTGTCCTCATGTTTTGTCTTGCAAAACGCTTATCACGCAAAATGTCGTAAAGCTTTAGGATCTGAATACCGTTGTCAACTTTTCCCCCAACCCCACCCCCCTGCATCCACAAAATCTCGGCAGTATTTCCGAGAGAACAAGCCATGTTGCCGGTTTTTCCTTAAAAAATCGGTCGATTTGCTTAGTATATTGTTCAGTTATGTCAGAAAACTTTGCTGGCGTAGGCGTGCCGGCTGGCTCGCATTCGTTTCTTACTCTGCAGATTGTTCGTGCCTCCAAATGCAACACCGATTTTGTAGCCTTCATGACATGTTAGTCGCAAAATTTTAATAATTGCCTGAATGCGTATCCCTGGTAAGCATATTATATCAAACTTGTCAGTAGGGGACATTTCGCGACCCTGTGAATCCGACACAACAATTGCGGTTGGATAGCAAAATTCTTTACGGAAAAATGAGCGTACTTCCATTAGAATATTACCCATTGTGTTATCTCCCATTAGCAAAGACTCACTACCACGATTTCGATTTTCTAGATCTAGCGCATCACAACCCGAACCCCAATACTTATCATGTGGAGATGCCTCAACCAACCAGGCGTCTCCTGTCGCGACCAATCTTGCAGCGAGGCTTGGGTTTTGTCTGTATTTAACCAGTTGCAGTGCAACCATGACAGCATATTTGGTATCTATCCAAACCTTAGGTTTAACACCCCATGACAGCTTCCAATCCTTCGCTCATCGTTTACACCCGACTGGATCATCCACCATGTTAGCGAGGTCGGTACGCGCATTGTCGTCCTCTGCCAAAAAAGTTTTGCTCCACTGATAAGCTTGCTCAACGGACGTAAATTCCTCGTCAGCAACAACCAATGACGCGTAATGCATGTTAGACAAAAAATCATTCTTTCCGAAGAAAGCTATTGTACATCTCCCCGAAGCCTGAAACAGAGCATATGATATTGTTAGTTGTTATGTGGGTCAGTAGTCAGTACACCCAAACTAACTTCATTTGCTCCGTTCTGACTAGAAAAACTAATTAAAAATAAAATTAAAACAGACACACCTTAACTATTGCAACTACTGCCAAAATCTGCATACCAAGACTAAATAAAAAACATGCATAACTTGACACAATATGATTTGGAGTAGCTAGTCACTAAACTAACCCAGGAACTTAATTGTGTGGGCCTGGACACCCATTTAGTTTGGATTAACAGCCACTCAACTGAGCAAACTCCATAGGTGAATTCTTAGAATTTGAACTAGTCTAGTCCCAGCGACTGCCCTGTTGTCTTTCTGTTAAAGCTTTCAGACGGTTAACATGAACCACAAATGGTTTTTTCTTGTACAACTGTTTCGTACTAAATAGTTAACAGGAGATGTTTGCTTTACAATCACATAGCCGCTTTCCCACGGAGGCCTGTGCACGTTTCTAGGGTATCTTTTTAGCAGTACTTTTGACCCTCAACGAACACAATGTCTTTAGTGTGAGCATCGTAATACTTTTTCTGACGCCGTTGCACTGCTTGAATGTTTGCATTCGCTTTATTATGCATTTCGTGCAAACCTTGGCATAGCTGGGTGTAATAGCGAGAATCATCCATTTTTCGCTCATCAAGAGTCTGCGGCAAGTTAGGTAAACGTGGGGTCCTACCGTATACTAGTTCAAACGGAGAAAACTTTGTTGAAGTTTGAATTGAAGTCCTAAATGCAAATGCTACATATGGCAAATATAGATCCCAATCAGTTCTTTTTGAGTTAGCGTAGGATGCCAACATTATTTTCAGCGATCGGTTGAAACGCTCAACCAAACCATCCGTCTGAGGATGGTAGGCTGTAGTTTGTACCTTTTTACAGTAAAGCAGCTGTGCAACTTCTCTCATCAGCTTGGATGTGAAACATTTTCCTTGGTCCGACAACAGAACTCGTGGGCAACCATGTCTAGCTACGACTTCTTCTACCAAAATGCGAGCGATCACATCGGTGTCTACAGTTATCACCGGAAATATCTCAGGCCATTTGGTAAAATAGTCTACAAATACTAAAATGTAGCGGTTGCCACGTTTAGTTCTCCGCAACGGACCAATCACGTCAACACCCAAACGCTCAAAAAGTAAACCGACAGGATTGGGCATTAGCGGGGCTTTCCCGCGCGCTACGGGTTCCTTTAGTTGCTGACAAACTAAACATGATTTGCACCATGACAAAACATCCTGTTTTAGCGATTTCCAGTAAAATTGTTTTATCAAACGACCTAACGTTTTTTGGGTACCAAGATGACCAGAGAACTTGTCATCATGACTAGCAGCTAAAACTGATGGTTGTAGCAGTTCTGGAATAACAACACGAAAGCTATTTTCACGGCGCGTTTTTTTTACACATGAGACCTTGTTGCATACAAAAAGTACCCACTCGGATGTTATTCGGGAGTACAAATGCACGGTCACCTGTCAATCCAGAAAGCATGCGCACTACGCCGTTGCAAAACATATCCGCCTTCTGAGCATGCTGTAGGTCAGTAAGTGATATGCCAGAAGGAAGATCTAACTCAATAGTGCACACCTCAGCTAGGCTAAAAACTCCCAAATCTTTGTCAGTACCAACTGGAAGGGGTGCGCGTGAAAGGGCGTCCGCATTACTGTTCTGAGGTATGTTTATATTGCCTATATTGTATGTACATGTATCCACCGTATTGTTGTAATTCCACCGACCAACGGTGCAAACGTAAGGAAGGGTTTTTCAAACTATGAAGATACTTCAACGGGTAATGGTCAGTGTACACAGTAAAATTTGAGCCATATATGTAGGGACGAAACTTACGTAGTGCCCAGACAACCGCCAGGACTTCGAGCTCTATAGTCGAATATTTTTTCTCTGCTTCCGTCAATGCCTTGCTGATGAAACTGACCGGGCGTTCTAGGCCATTAATTTTTTGAGACAAAATGCCACCAAGGCCTTTACTGCTTGCGTCAGTATGGATTTGAAAAGGTACAGTAAAATCAGGTAAAAGCAGCACAAAATTTTTGCACAAAATTGTTTTTAGTGACTCAAATGCTTGTTTGCAACGGTCATTCCATTCAAACTGAACGTCTTTTCGAAGCAACAGATATAGAGGTGCTGCAGTACATGCTAGCTTGTGAATGAATTTGCGATAATATGATTCAAGTCCTAAAAAGCTTTGGACTCCACTGATATCTTTAGGCTGCGGAAAATCAGCTACAGCCTTTAATTTTCCTGGATCAGGTTGGACACCTTGATCGCTTATTACGTGACCGAGGTAGTGAACCCTCGTTTGGGCAAAGTTGCATTTGCGTCCTTTCAACTTCAAATTTGCCCACTTCAAACAATCAAAAAAATTTTGTAGGTGCTCTAAGTGCTGCTCAAACGTGCGGGAGTTAATTATAATATCATCAATATACACTAAACAAAAGTCCCAAAGATAGCCCTCAAGAACTTGGGTCATCAAACGCTGAAAAGTTGCCGGGGCATTAGTGAGACCAAAAGGCATTACTTTAAACTCATGTAGGCCATCTCGTGTTGTAAATGCCGTTTTTTCCTGGTCCTCAGGAGTCATAGATATTTGCCAATATCCGCTACTCAAGTCCATAGTAGAAAAATACTTAGCACCTCCCATTGCATCTAAACTTTCGTCGATTCTCGGGATCCGATAAGTGTCTTTTTTTGTAAGGGCGTTTACTTTACGGAAATCTATGCAAAATCTATCCGAGCCATCTTTTTTCTTCACAACGACTACAGGAGATGCCCAAGGACTGTTTAATTTAACAATGACGCCTTGCTGCAACATATCGCCAATATGTTTTTTTACAATTTCTTGTTGAGCGTACCCCATACGATAATATTGCTGCTTGATTGGCTGATTGTTCTGAACATCAGTTCTGTGCTGAACACACTAGTTCGACCGAAGTCTGAATCTCCAGTAGAAAAAACACTATTATATTTGGACAGAATTTCAATTAAGCTGACGTATTGATCGGAAATCAAAACTTTATGAGATTTAGATAGATCGACGCCCATAGGCAATTTTTCCTTCTGTGCAACAGCAGACAGAGATATGGTTGCATCAGAAGTACTACACGTCACACTGTTGCGGCTTCAATTAAAGAAACATAACTATGTGACTTTTCAATTGTGCCCAAAATATCCCCTTTTTTTGAGCTTCATACTATCAGCACAGTTATTAAGCAACCATACAGGTATTTTTTTGCATTTTGGCTCCACGACTGCGGGCAAAATGTCAATGTTTGTTCCAACCAAGTCCTTTAAAGGTTCAAAAAAAGCTTTTTGCTTGTTAAAATCTGGATGAAATAAGCCCCTCACTATGGTTTCCGTAAAAGCTTGAACAGTAACTGAATTTGTTAAAGTCACACATCCGACTACAATTTTTGAGCCTGTCACTGAATCAGTCGATTCCTGTGCAGCAATATTCAATTTAAAAGTGGAGTCTCGAATCTCATTTGCAAGTGGTGCTACGGTGACAGAATCTTTGAAAATACTTAGCTGTATTTGCTGGGCTCGAAGAAAGTTCATTCCTAAAACACACGGGTGGGCACATTTGTCTACAATTACAAAGGTAACATCGTAAGAATTTCCCTGAAATATAACGCTGACTGTACTTATTCCTACAACACTTAGCGGCGATCCAGAAATTCCCACTGGATAGCAGCATGCGGGTTGCAACAAAGGCTGCGGTGTAATAGAACAAAAGAATGTATGGCAGCCCCAGTGTCAACTAAGGCCATTACATTTTTACCCGAAACCGAAGAAGAAACAAAACATAAATCCCCCCTAACGTTTTCATTTGGAACCACACTAGACAGAAAACAGCAGAAATCGCACCAGTTGTAGCAAGTTTTTGGATTAAACAATGTTGGAGAAGCATGTCTTAATTCTGGCTTTCGCTGCCGTTCACTTCTTCTTCGGGCAGCGGAAACCAGTTTTCCGACACATAATTAACATTACTACTGACACGACCACAACCTCTAGAACCGTAGCCACGATTGTTGAAGCTGTTTCGTACAGGAGATTCCAGGTTCGAATCCTGGCAGCCTCGCCAAAAATGTGATATTCTTTTAGCCGTCAAAAGTCTGGTTTAATTGAGGACAGGACTCCACACTTTACTTTGTATTTATTCAGTCAATTGCAGTTAAACCAGCCATTACAAAAGAACTTCTTGTTACCAAACTACTTAGTCAGCCCATGTGTACTCTGTAATTGTTCTAACCAAGAACTGAGCATCACCATACAGTAGTTTTTTGATTATTACAGATATAATGCAAAACACTCAGCCTCGGAGTGGATTCGAACCACCAACCTTCTGATTCGAAATCAGATGCTCAGTAGATGCGTAGCCACTCGGGCTTACAGATAATTCCTCCAATAATTGTCATTATCACAACGGGTCATGGTGATAGAATCGACTCATTGGGTGGAATTCTAGAAGGGTGACTAGCGACTGACTAATTTAATCACTAGCTAAACACCCTGACTATCTTGATCAGCATTCTAGAAAATTTTCTATTACGTATGTATGAGTGTGTGTGTTTTCATGCAAGTTGGCTGGTCAGCCGATTTTTCGTATTGAAAACGCTCTAAAACGAGTGATTAACTAATCAAGTGTTTAAATGCTGACTAAACGCTATTCTGGAAGACTGATTAAGCAGTGATTATCTTTTTGTCAGTGATTATCTTTTAGCAGCATTTAGTTTTCAGCCAGCAAAGTGTTTATTCAATAAATGTTTTATTTTTCTGAACAGGTAACTATTTTTAATTATTAATCAGTGATAATAATTACTAATACTTCATTAATTAATCAGCTAATTAATTATGCGGGTATCAGACTAAACATGTACCGGACCAGACGGGCTCACCTGACCTATTGTAGGGCGGTGTTTCACAAATGTTACATGCTGAGTGTAAGCGGAAATATATGCTGAAAATTGTAACAGCTGCTAACGGCTAATTTAAAAAGTACTGTTTAATTGGCTATGAGTAATAGCCGGATCGCTGTTTTTACGAGACCTTAAAAACCGTGAAACATGGTAAATTTACCGTACTTTTGTCCCTATGAGTGACCGGCTGTCTTCCAGAAACAAATGTTGTGGTTTCGGACCACCAAAAAACTAGACATTAAAATCTTACAAAAACATTAAAATTTAAATTTTGAAAAATAATTAATAATGTTAACATGTATTTTTGAAGTCCTGAGGTAAAGAGAAATCCATTAGTACCAAAATTATGCAAATCGGTTCAGTAAATTCCATTTTCTGCAATCTTAGACTTGCTATAAGGCTCGTCTAAGTTTCTATTGAAATTTTTCAGCAGATAAACCACTGATTAAGTTGAGCAGCCTTCTAGAATCATGACCATCTTTCTCAACGTTCTACAGAGTTTTGTCATTACGAATTCTACACGCTGAGAATAGGCTCGTCTGATCGCATTCTACACTGAAGATAATCACTCGTTTATAAATTGCAGATAAACGCGCGATTATCTCGTAATCACTGACTAACTTAATCACCCTTTTAGAATTCCACCCATTGTCATTAAACTTTCGCTGTGTTTTTTATGATTACAAAATTTCGAAGGAAGACATGCAGGTACACATTCTTAGTTTCATACACAGCCGACTGCTTGCAGCGATGCCTGATCATGCGAATGAGATAACGTTCTGCATTGTCACACAATGTGGCTAGGTGGTCCAGTGGTATAATGCGCGCTTCAGGTGCGGGAGATCCCCGGCTCGAATCCTGAACAGGTACATTTTTAAATTTTTTGATCGATTGAACTTTTGCCTACACAAATTAATGTAACGTCATAGGTATATTTTCAGAAGTCAGAAATAAACTTTCAGTCTATTTTTGGATTATCTTATTTGACAAATAGACAAACTTATGTATCTTTAATCATTCATTTAACTGTGTTGACTAAAATTATAGCTCATTTGGAGTTAAAGTGGTATTTACTAGCACTTATAACTTTGAATCGAATACTATTTTGTAAAATAAGACTTCTATCCAGTGATCCAAGTTTAAGTCTTGGTGATGCTTAGTTTTTTAAAAATTTCATTTGCAAATTTTTTCGGTGTTTTCGGCACCAAAAAGTGATGATAGTTTACCATAAACGCTTTGAAGCAACTTAGCAGTAAAAGTGTACGGAAATATAGATGTTTGCGTCCTATTATAGGTTTGGCGCTATCGCGCCAAACCCGATTTACAAATCATTTTATCCGCAAATACTGGCCGCGTTTAATATTTCCTTTGGAATATTGACATTCAGGCCTCGCAATTTAACCAGTTCTTACTCAGCAGAAGAACTTGTTTCCCGATCCTTTGGTGATTAAACGATTCTTAACCCTTTAATGCCCAGAGTATCACTGGCTAGACAGCCTCATTCTGACACCTTCTAGTTTTTTGGACATTGCTCGAGCTACGTGCGTCGTAGAGAGATCGCAAAACCACCATTCGATAGAGAAATGAATGGTGAACAAAACATAATCAGTCAATTAAGGGTCTAGGACGCACCGTTTTTGCGTTATAAGCGCTCAAAGTTGAGAATTTTTAAAAATTTGCGCCATCGCTCAGGCAGTACCTCATCCTAGAGTAGGAACACAGCAACTGTGCGCCTGCCGTAGTTGAATGCTAGAAATAAACGACATTATCCGCTGTATCTGATGCACATAAAGCAGATTGCCGGAGCTGCATTTAGATTTCGCAATGTGGCCTCAAAGAAAATACTACTTTTGCGATGAAAAAAAGTGAAATTTGCACATTGCTTAAATGAGCATAGGCTTCGCTGTGTGGCAGTAGGACTAAAAATTGCCGGCCTAATGCGAAGACCTACAATTCCCCATAAAAACAGCTAAAAGATCTTGTCACTAGAATAGACTAGTCAAGTTGCATAGCCCTAGATATGATAGTTCATCGTGGGGTATCTCCCATGATCCTTTGGGCATGATAGGGTTAATGTAGACTGCTGTGAGTATAGCTTCAGCACAAAGCCAATCAGCCATACCAACGTATTTTAACATTGAACGAGCGCTTTCCACAATAATTCTAACTAGACAAGAAAAATGCCCTGCGGAGGAAAAAGGCATAATAGGACAAAATAAATAAGCAATTTTCCGTACATAAAATAGTTTTAAGTATTTATGGTAAACTGTTTTTTCTAGGTAGATCCTACAAGGAATTTTCAGACGATCATTGAAATAAAAAAGTAAGCTGCTAAAAGTCTGAAAACTAGAATTTATTGGTTGCGATAAGTGGACCGCTTTGCTGCGCCCTATTATAGCGGGCACCACGGCTGTACCATCAACTCTTTCACAGCGTTAGTCTTTTTCCTGCTGCGCCACAGCGCAGCAGGCTTCTTTAGAATGAGGTGTCGGAAGAATAACGTGTAACTAAGTGAGTTATGTGTGTGCGTCTTTGCGTGTTTTCATCTGTGTGATTGTGCGGGTCTGTGTGAATGTGAGTGTGCGTTTGAAATGTGTCTGCTATGTTCAATTCATAGACTGTCTACGTAACATAAATGTAATTACCTAAGTACGTAGATACGTAAACAAAACTACTGAGCACACATACATTTGAAAGAAGCTCATTTGCATATTTTCCATGATTGTCTATGTAGATAAAATGCAATGCTAGTAGTTCCACAATATTGTCTCACCAAGTTTGTTTGACAACGTCTCATGTATCTTTTGCAGAGTAAACTTGTAGCAAATTTTCAAATCACGCAGGTCCCATTTTGATAAAATCTCATATTATTCACATAGTCTCATAGTAAACTTGCAGCAAAGTGGCTAATCGCACAGGTCTCAGCTCTATAATTTATCTCAGAAAACTCATATTACTCTCAAATACGTAGGATCAGAATGTAGTATAATGACAAGCACGGCTTTACTATCAGCATTTGTAAATGATAATATAAATGCTATTCATAAAATGAACGTCATTTTCGCTAACGAGAAGTTGCTATGAAGTCGAAATTAGGACCGACATATTTAGGCGCATATTCCAAAAGTTGAACAAGTGATTCATCAGCTGATACATTTTATACCAATGAGCAGTTGTCAGAGATTTGTGAATGACAGGTTGACTCAGACGCAAAAAAAATATGTGGAATGGTCAGCATGAGAGCAGAATTGCAGAAAGCCATGAGCACAATACATATATTATTGCAATTATGTATTGGAGTGTATTGCTTGGCGATTTTTTAATCTGGTTCAAACACAGTGATTTTTAATTCTCACGAAACTTGCATGGTTATGGTATTTCATGACTTTCAGTGATATAGCACATGCACTTCAATACATGAAAAATAGTTACGGCCAACAAGAACAACAGTTTGAATTTTATTCTGTAGGATTTACAAGATGTGGTCAATAAATCTGTAGCTGTGAAAGTAAGCTTGAAGTAGAATTTCAGAAAGCACGAAAAAATTAATTGCCAACATGACAAATGGTAGTTGGCTAAACAAACAGTTATCAGTCAATCGGTAGTACAAATGACAGTCAGGCAGAGACCTGCATTTTGGACAAGCGCATGATTGATATATTTGGGTCGGTTATACACAATCATAATTCGTCAAATCGCACTACTCAAAAATTTAATGCAGAAATTACCAGTTTTTTGTCAAAAATTTTAGGTGGAATGTATAAAGGCAGTCTAACATTAAAGCAGTCTAAGGCGTTCTATTTCAGTAAAATAGAACATTGTAACGAAAATTTCTACACGTATTACATAGGTTAGAATGATGCCTTTAGACTGCGTTTAGCAGGACTGCGCTAAGATTGTCTTTATGCATTCCACTCCACCGTTTGCATCGTCTGACGCACATGCCTAAAACAAAAATCTGCTGCGCAGCAGGTTTTGGTTCACAGAGTGAAAATATAGGTTTGATATTGTCAGGCCCATTTTGAATTAGGCTCTGCTTGTTCTGAAGATGTTAAAAACAATTGTACACAGTTGAAAAAGGAGCAAGAGCAAGTGCTATTCTTTGGCGCTACGTTTGCGTACAAAATTAGACAACGAACTAACTGAAACCCTTATCGGTATATGTATGCTGGTTTTTTGACACAATTAAGCAAAGCGCATTTTCACTTAATACACTATGAAAGACGTCATTAGATAATGAAGCACAAACTAGTTAAAATGCTAGTAAAAAAACGAGCCGAGTATATGCCGAGTACATGCTAACGCCAACAGAAGCTGAAAGCTTTACTTCATATCTCAACACGTAGATCTTATTTAATAGGTGGGCTGCACCGAAAAATTAGCTTAAACCAATTTAGCTTATGCTTAAATATATAGGTTCAATTGCCTGTTCCCACATAATTGATGCAGTCGGCGCTCAAAAAGAAGTTTAAAACTTAAGTTTAGCTGTAATTTAGCTGAAATTTAATTAAATCGACATGACTGGACTTCAGGTTTAGCTCAAACTTAAGTTTATTCAATTTCGTGCAGTTCACAAAGATCTCATAACAAATCCGTAACAAAATGGAAAGCTTGCTAAGAGCCTTCATTCAAAATGAATTGATTCAATTAAATGCATTTGGTTAATAACAAACAGTTAACTGACCGTTTCAATGAAATCAATAACCGCAATCGGCTACAATCATCAAAAGTTTTGGCTTAAACACAAACAAAAACTAAAATTTTGCAGGAAACTATTGAAAAATTTAATTCAAAAACATCCATTATGCCATAAATCAACAATTTCTTAAAAATTTCACAGTTTATAAAATCTACGTTTGATAAGATAAAACAAAATAAATCACGAACGCAGCCAGTACTATTTGCTGTTCAAATGTTGGTTAAAATGGTGCTTTAATTTAGCCGATGGTACCCGCTATAATAGGGCGCAGCAAAGCGGTCCACTTATCGCAACCAATAAATTCTAGTTTTCAGACTTTTAGCAGCTTACTTTTTTATTTCAATGATCGTCTGAAAATTCCTTGTAGGATCTACCTAGAAAAAACAGTTTACCATAAATACTTAAAACTATTTTATGTACCGAAAATTGCTTATTTATTTTGTCCTATTATGCCTTTTTCCTCCGCAGGGCATTTTTCTTGTCTAGTTTTTATTATTTTTCCGCTACAGACTTCTTGTGCGAATTGGTTATTTATTTCACTAACAATTCCATATTAAGTCGTTGAACATTTAAGGCGGTAGTGTCGCCAAAGCAGTTTTGCTTATAGGTTGCAAAAAAAGAGCTTGTTGCTTTGAAATATTACGTTCACTGAGCAACTAGCACAGCGCTGCATGATGTCAAATAATTACTGCCAGACACCAGAAACCAATATCTACCAATATCTTTAACCAATTACCAATTGTAAGCCAGACATCACACAGTAGGGACATAAAAGTGCAAAAATCAAGTTAGATATCAGATTGGCCAGCTTGTGAAGTGCACGTAACGTGTCGATTTTTTGCCACAAATAAGAAATGAAGGTACTACGTTTTGCTTTCAATTTTAAAATAAGCGGCTAATTTTTTTTTACAATTTATCATTATTGCTGTGAGTACTTCATAGTTTTCGCACAGTTTCAGAGTTCAAACAGGTATTACTCCGCAACCACTCCAGCAATTTGCACTAAATTTTGTGTGCATAAACTACAACATATGTCCTTTTAGTTTGTGTAAACAAACTAGACAAACAGTTTGATAATTGTGGCGAAATTATTGAATGTGCATATTTTTTCAAAACGTCATTTTTCCGACTTTGCGACCTCACTGATAATTGTATGCTGCATCAATTTTAATGAAACTTGGCGCAAATACTTGCCTTAGCATATATTTTTAAAATATGTAAAGAACGATGTCTTATGTTTTACTGCGAAAGTTTTACAGTTGCGCAAAATCGACTGCTTTCGCGACACTACCCCCTTAATGAAATAACAAGTGAAAATCACAATTTAACTTAAGGGGGTAATTCGGTTTTTACTTTTTAGGTGGGTTTTTGGAAAGGCATAGCTCAGCGTTTGCAAATTTAAATCACAAGCGGTCTTTTGCATTAAATAAAACAATATCTGACCTATATGTATGCCATGAATTGAAATCTACCCTTTAATTTTGTTTCTAGTACAAGCGGCGAAAGAAGGTCCTGTCCAAAATATTAGGATTTTTACAAAAAGTTTGTGAAACAGCTCTGAATCATACAATCACCTGTTGGGGCTGAAAGTTGGCAATGTTTCTTACATGTTTAAAATTCCCAAGCATGTTTCCCATTTTTTTAATAACTAGTCAATTTACTGAGAAAATAGCTGAGAAGCAAACGCACCGAGAATTTAAGATATTTTCTTGTAATTAAAGCCGTCTAAAAATGTCCACAGGGCACAGGTTAAATTTAGAAAAAGTGAGAAACATGCCTGGGGATTTGGACCTGGACCCAGTACTGCGCCAAAAATTCATGCTCAGGCCTCATTTGTAGCTTGAGTTCTGTGGGCGCAAAGTTTACATAAAAATCGCAATAACTTCGAAAACGCAACTACCTCCTTAAGGGGGGTTTCCACTGGCCCCAAAGTTCTTATGAATCTCTACAATTGAGAAGGTATTCGTAACCAATAAACAAAAAATACAGCAACTATTAAAAAATTTATTCTAAACGCTCTAAAACAAGTTATCGAATTTAAAAATAACAGGTCTAAATTCAATTGTTGGTGCCACTCATACATGTGGTACACAGCCCACCCCATCCATGGGAGTCGCAGCCCCCCCATCCATGGGGGACACAGCCCACCCCATCCATGGGGACACAGCGACAGCCCCTTCCATAAAATTGGTCTAAATAAATATCAGTTACTTGCAGTCGATGTGACACAAGAAAGCTGTTTCCTATTGACAGTCACTAAAAACATAAAATTATTCACAAAGTTGCATAGGTCCGTGGCCAAGGGGCTGGGCTTTTAGAAAAAGTTTCATTTTTTATCCAAAAAATTTTTCATCTTTAGGTCAAGTTTTGGTCAATTAAAGACGCATTGATCTGAGCTGTTTTCCAGCTCAGCCACAAAAACCACCGGATATAGCTTACAAATTTACCTCTGCTCTGTTTAATATAATAAAAATTACACAAAGATATGTAAAAAACAGCTTCCAGAGATGCAGCTTTCTCTTGGAGAGATTTGTGGTTGCAAGGTCAGACAGATATAATATTTTACTCAGCAAGGGCCTATTCCTTTACAGAATTAAACGGACTGGACTTATTTTAGTCAGAGGTTTAGGAATGGCAATCGGGTTAAACGGTCTAAACGAGTTAAAATAAGTCAGCGTCTTAAATTTAGTCTGACCCACTCCAATTCAGCGGATTCAGCGCTGCTAAATCTGTTATCCAAAAGTTCAGGATTAGCCGATATAGCGGATTTAGCGCGCGCCTAAATCTGATAATCCATGCATCCAAACAATTTTAAGCGTTTTAACTAATCTGTTAATTCCAAATCTGCAAATCCGCTAAATCCATGAATTTTGGATAACACTTTCAGACTGTTGTACTGTAGGTACAATTTGACTTTCTGGTCACTAATCATTTCCGCTTGTAACTTTGGTTATGCCAACCGTTTTGAACGTTCAAACACAAATCAAAAGTCCTAAAATGGTTCAGTGAGTGAGTATTTATTTCAATATAAAAGTAGGAATCCCACCAGTCCGATTTGGAATTTACGAGCGGATTTGATAATTTTTGCACCAACACTCCTTTTGACCTCAAGACTTCAAAAAAATTAGTTTTAAAAAATTTTAAAATTTTTTAACAAAATTTAAATTTTTAAATTTATGAAAATTTTTAGAATTTTAGCGATCCAAAACTCAAAAAATCTTGTATAGAACACTTTCCTTAGCTCAGAAAATGAAAAAAATCCGCATTTTGTATAAAATTTGAAAAATTTGAAATTTTTTAAAAACATTTAAATTTTTTTAAAACTTGCATTTTTGAAGTCCTGAGGTTGAGAGGAGTCCATTGGTGCAAAAATTATTCAAATCGGCTGTATAAATTCCGAATTCCGGACGGTGGGGGAATAACAGAAAAGACCCGGAATAACTGGCAAACTTTAAAAACTGTTTCTACTAATTTTGCAACTTATTTATCTGAACGGGATCAACTATACTCGTGACATTCAGTGAATGTACAAAAAATTAACGAAAAGAAAAATTTAATTTGCTCAAACAGCCGTTTCAAGTCTAAATCAGGTTACTGACTTGTGCCGAGTCGACACATTTTCGGTGAGCGGACGTGAAAAAGTTTAACCGTTCGACTACGCCAACTGTGTTGGTTGCGTTCGTTATAGGGGTTTATAAACTTTGAGGGTGTTTCAAACTTCACTAGCATTTAAAATAATATTTAATTTATTAATAATAAATTGAAAACATGTAGTTTATTGTCAGTCAATCCAATGTTCGATTCCTTCACCAACTTTACGTGACTGCATGTTTTCTTGGTCGTTTCAGACATTACAAAAATTGAAATATGAAGCAACAAACTTTGATGCACAAAATACTTGCACCGTAATGGCAAATTTAGAAACATGCAAATAATTACTTTTTTCGCTATTAAACAATTACTTCTGACTGCTAAATTTACTGTATGTTGCTTAAACACAAATTTTAGCACCTAATATAGCTTTACTGAGAAGTTAGTCAATTTGACAATTTTCACGAAGTGAGCTAAAAAATAGGTTTTTTACGGATTTCTCAACGAAGCCAGCAGCGATCAACATGAAAAGAGGAGAAAAGTTATGGCATGACAAACCACGTCGATGAAGCCATAGATCATAAAAAACGGCTCGCTAGATGCTGAGAAAAGTTGGCTGAAAAAAAATAAAAGAGACGCGGAGTTTTTTGAAAAATTTCAAGATCTATAACTTTCCTCAAACTCTATCATTAAGCTTTATTTTTGCACACGTAGTGCAACTTTTAGTATACTAGTAGCTCACGAAGTTTTAGGTTGGGGCGTGGACCAGAACAGCAGTTACCTGTCTATTTGTATTGTAAAAAGTCGCATTCAGCTGATTTTTTCCTATTATAGGTTTGGCGCTATCGCGCCAAACCTGATAGAAGAAGAGTGAGACACTCTCCAGCCTGCCTGTGTTCTAGCACAGGCAGATGCGCTGGTCGTTTTCAGGCTACATGTTGACATTCTATGCAAAATGTGACTGGCCAATCAGAAGCGAGCTTCTATTCTCTGACTGGCAGACGCCTGTGCACGTGCTCCAATCATAAAACGGGATAGGGATAAAGGTTAATAACTCATTATTTATTCATAGTCTGCTTGTAAAAACATTAAAAAAGGTTTGCAAATACCTTTGGCAAACTTTCAGCGAAATTGATTGAGAAACTTTGAAGAAATTCAGAAAAGTTTATATCTCAAAAGTTTCTCAATCAATTTCGCTGAAAGTTTGCCAAAATATCCCTAGAGGTATTTACAAACCTTTTTTATTGTTTTTGCAAGCAGACTATGAATAAATAATGAGTTATTAAGCTTTTATCCCTATCTTATTGCTTATCAACGCATCAGCGATTATATACTAAAGTGTGTTACGCAGGGAATCTACGCGCTGATTGGCCAGTCACATGTTGCTTAGAATGTCAACATGTAGCCTGAAAACGACCAGCGCATCTGCCTGTGCTAGAACACAGGCAGGCTGGAGAGTGTCTCACTCTTCTTCTATATAGAGTGAGAAGCTATTATGTACTCTTGATGCTACTACTATGCCAAGTTTCAGTCTGATTGATTTGATGTGGTTTGTGCTAGAACTCTCCACGTAAGGGCTACTTTTAGGCTTTTTGGCGTACTTTTGCCATGTAAATACACTGACAAACGCACTGAACCAAAACTGCACCTTCAAGCTTAATTGTTATTATCTGAAGTAGAGGGGCCTTGGGAGAATAATATATGTGAAAATAAGCAAAATTGGAGAACTTGGATTTTTGACCTGGGTAGCCCCCACCCTAATAGTCAAATTTTCCATCCGAATAAATTGCACCGCCGCAAACATGGAAAATTTGCAACGTGACACTGTCTCGTCATCCCACTTACTACAATCTACGTTGCAGAGAGTTGAATACAATTAAGCAAAGCGATAAACAAAACCTCAGTTTATTCAATATTTACAAGACCTGATTAGTACACAAATTTCAGACAGGGCATAAAAACGACAAAGCGGTATGCACGACCACGAAGTAGACACTGACTGCTCATCATTGAATTGAAGCTAAAGTGACCAATGAGTACTAAAATATGAGAGTCAGCGGTAACTAAGTGTCCTAAACACAAAAAATGATAACGCAAAACGGCTCAACGCCATTAAAAAACTAAACCATAAAGAATCTTTACATTAGAAAAATTTACAACTGACATAAAGCAACAGTAGCTTCTAAGGCACCATAATATAAGAACATAATATATACAACTTCCAATACAATTGAATAACTTTCAACTTACGTCCCAATTTTTCGAAACATGAACTGTCTCCATGGAAATGGAATATTCTCAGTTGAGATTCTTGTGAAAAATAAGACCATACGAATTCGTCACCGAGATTTTCAACGAAGAACTATTGTTGCGAAACTAGGAGCCCAACTTACAAAAGTAGTAGCACAAAAATTACCATTGAAAAAACCAAAAAACTGTCCATATGATGACAACGAAATACAACACACGTCATTACACTAGTAGGATATTATAGTCACTCCATACTTAAAAATCTCAATACTCAAATGACCAATATGCTTAAAAATCACAATTATACTCGAATGTACCAATCTGAGTAGATTATCAATGAGAGCAGAAAAAGCATAGACGCCAGTCCCTCGGGTCTATTAGTATTACAGACTGGGAAAACTTTCTTCGTCCACCAAATACTGCTTGCAAAGTGGGCAAACACGATTGGTTTCTAGCCAGCTGCGAAGACACTGAAAAACACAAAAACAAAGTAACTAATCAAAATCGATATCGTCAATGTCACAACAAGCCAAATCACGCACGAAAAAAACAATTAAGCCCGGTTCATAGTTGTCCGTGTCCGTGTCCATAAGAATACTTTGATTCACAGTTGTCCGGATGTCCGTAAAAAATTGTCCGTGAGTGTGCGTAAGGGCAGTCCGGATGTACGGAAGTCAAGTTCAATTCAGTTAAACTTTTGTCCGTGTCCGTAAGGAACTAGCCAATCAGATTGTAGCCTTTATAGTCACGTGTACGCGCGTGCACATAAAATTCCTCCGCGCACAGTAAAATAATGTGAAATTGGTCGTAATTTCAACTCAACAGCTTGCTTTTTATGTGTGCAGTGCAGAACGTTTTAATTGATTTTTCAGAACTTGCGTTCACACACTCGCACTCGTCTGATGCACAGCAAACGGTGTTGGTGTTATTTTATATGCATACGCACTGTCGGCTACTGTCCGTAGAGTGTCCATAGCAGTATGAATTAATGCTGCTGACGGACACGGACACAGACAACCAGTAGTATAGTGTACTGATCTAACACCAGATTGGGGTGGGAGCATTGGGGTGGGAGCAGGCAGATTGGGGTGGGAGCATTGGGGTGGGAGCATTGGAGTGGGTACGTACGTGTTGCTAGCCTGTCTGTGTCAAGGTCACATTACGGTCTGTACATATGCGTGTTTATGTAATGATACTGACATGTAATAAAAAAGTGTAGTTTTTATGTATTATATGTAATAAAATACGTCTTACTGTAGTTTGTGTTAATTTTATTTTTTATCATATTTCTGAGATTTTTTTCATAAGAATACCTTAGGGAAACTTACTACGTTTTAAGTAAAATAGAGAGATAGGAAAAATTGAGCGTTTTTGTTCGTTTATTATGTCATTATGTTACAAAAAAAAAGATCGAGTTTTTATAGGAATGTCATTATGTTACATAATTTTCTTGTATAGGACAAGTTTTTGTAACTTCCGTCGTGTTAGGTGCGAAAAATACCACTAAAAATTAATTATCTCAAGTACTAGTGGAGTGATTAGGATTATCAATACGTCATTGGATAGCCCTATCTGCTGGTCATAGCGCTATCTGAGCAGCTAGTGAATCGGCCCCGGTAATGTGAAGCTATAGTGACTTAAGTAAAACCATTCCCCTATGTTTATGTGATAAACTAAAATTTTACCGGGTAAACTTCGACTCTCTCTTTTTAATTAATGCTGTGTAACTCCAATAATACTAGTGGTATCAATTTTATTTTTATATCATCAAATAGGTAATAGATTTGTGCATTCAACTACGTAAAAATTTTAGGGGTACAACTAACCAACTACCCACACTAACTCAAAATAGTTGAAAAATGGTCATTTTTTAGCCTTATGCAGCGTAGTGAAAGATGGTTTTAAACTAGTTTTCCAGGCACTTCCGCATACAATAGGTGAAAAATACGTCAAAAATACCACTAAAAATTAATTATCTCAAGTAATACTTGGGTGATTAAGATGATCAATACGTCATCGGATAGCACTATCTGTTGGTCACAGCGCTATCTAATTAGCTAGTAAATCCCTCCAGCCATTGCAGAGCTATAGTGTCATAAGTAAAACCATTCCCCTATGTTTATGTACTAAACTAAAATTTTATCGGGTAAACTTCGACTCTCCCTTTTTACATTTCTCCCCATAACTCAGGTAATAGTGGTCCGATCAACTAAATTCTTACATGACCATTTAGTCCATTGCGTAACGCACAAAACTAGCTGATTAGGATTCTTGTATCTGCTACCAGTCCATAGCTACAGCCCGTAAAAGTCAAAATTTAGCCTTTTTAACTCACTAGGCAGTTGTAAAACTTCCCTGTCGTCTTACTGTAAACCAGTTTTTACACAACAAAAATGTCTTGAAATCCAACTATTTGGATAGAAAATCTAAGTTTATTTCAGTAAAGTCCCTATAACTTTGGTTATCTCAGTCCGACTAAAGTCATCAGGCAGTCACTGGAAAGCTCTATTTTTGGGCTACACGACCATATCCTAAAATAATTTTTATTCCCGAGTGCGTTTTAATAACTAACTTAATAACGATACCTTAATTTATCTACAAGCACAAAACAAACAATTTATAAATTTTTATTGTTAATACATATATATAACAACAGTATATACATATATACACACAGAAATGTACAGGTACAATTATAAATACAAATACAGTTAGTAAGGAACGTCCCAACTTCCAATAGTATCGAAATTCGACCACACCAATATTCGCACCACCAAAAATCCAAACATGGGTTCTTTAATCCATAGGCCACAATCTCGCGCACTGGAAATGGCCTCTTTGTGGGTAGAGTACCATCCGTCGCTCTCCCTGAGCAGCTTTTCCGGCCCGCACACCCCAATGTCGACTATCTTCCAGGTGTACATAATGACAAATGATTCTAGTTTCGGATGTGAGCCCCTTATATAGTAGTTTTGCTTAACGTTGATTGGTTTCCGCCAAAAAGTACGTCGGTGATTGGTCAGTTTTTCCCGCCAAAAAGTACGTCGCTGATTGGTCAGTTTTTCCCACCAAAACTTTCTGCGCTAACAATTATATCTTTAGCTAATCTCAGACTCTTACAGTATGCGCATATTATATAGAATATTTACTTATTCTAAAATTTATACAGTATCTACTACGTATACTAAAATCTAACTTAGCTGCTGTTATTCCCCTTTATTTCTTCTTTTTTTTCCAAATCCATCATTGTTTTAGTAGTCATACTTTTAGTTTTGTGTCTATGTATTTCTTTTTTATTATGTGTTCCGTCATTTTTTTTCTCACTTTTTTATTCTTTATTTATCTTTGTGTTCCGTTTTATTTATTTTGTTTTATTCTTATTAATTTTTTCTTTATTTATCGTTGTGTTTTATTTTTATTTCAAAATTTTAATTTTTAATTATTAAATTTTTTAAATTTTAATTATTTCAAACCAAAATTTTCGTCCGTACCACGGGACGCTTCAGACACCAATTTGAAAAAAATTGAAACTCTTAAGAGTCTCAATTAATTTCTCGGCTAGTGTGAATTTTGGGTTTGAAAGGTGGTTTTTTCAACCAATTCTAACTTTTTTAAATTTAAACGGTTTATCCCATTCCCTTCTTCTTCAGAATTTAGAAGGGGATGGGATAAGAGGTGATGACAAAATAGCCATACCGCGTGTCCTCACCGACAATTCTGAAGTTGCTGGTTGGACGATTTCTCGACCATCCAACGACTTCAGAATGGCAGGTGTCCAGCACCCACCGTTTTCCCCCCACGTACTCAAGGTACTGGGGGTCGTGGATGGCCTGGATGAAAAGGACCTTCAACGACTCTAACGAGTCATTGAAGCAGCTCTTCCCTGGGAGATGAGTCCCAGGGAAATGCGCAGCCATATGGCTGGTGTGAAAGCGGATCGTCGAACGACTATTCATGAAGGATGTTTGATAAACAGTGAAAATATTGAAAATTTGGGTGTCATTATCTATGGGTATTTTACCCTCCCCAGGGACTTTCCTGGGTGGTACCTACCTACAAAATGTATTATAAAAAATTTAAAACTCAAGTTTTTACTACATTTTTTCTCTCTACTAAGGACACACACACACACATATTGCATATAATAATTTTATTTAGACACAATGATGATAACAATAATGGATATAAAAACATTAAAGTATATACGTTAATGACAACAGAAAAAAAATGACATGTCAATAAGGAAAAGCAGTAGAAATTTTCACATCACAATTACGTACAATACAAATAACTTTCACAATTCTGACACGTTCCCCCGACAAACCATTATATCCCACAGTATGAGCAAACTTTTTAGTAACCGCAAATTTATCAGGGCTTTGTTGCTTAATTTTTCCAGGGTCGAGTATTGTTTTAAAAATTAACTCCTCTGTTTCTTCCAAAGACCCAATAAATTGCGATTTATCATTATACATATTACAATGCAATAATACATGTTGTAAGTCCAAGGAAAAGTTATAGTTCTTCTGCTGCGATATATTGTTCCACAGAGCAGGGTTCATCGACTTCCATGGGCTCAGGTTCGTGTAGATAGGTGTGGTAGAACGAGTCCAGTTTTTTCTTGAGTGGCTGCCAGTCTTCATCATTGCATAGCACCGGGACAATGGCAATTTCTTCGGTCCTGGGGGCGTAGATGGCAAGATGGGCTTTGGTGAGTCCGGTGATGGCCAGTTCTCCGAGTATCTGCTTGTAGTAGGCATGGGACTTCTTGAGGACTAGGGAATTATCGTCCAAACGCCGACAATAAAATCGCGATCCACGGTCTTTTATTATCTCGTCCAAGCGTCTGGCGTTGTAGTGGTTGTCGTATAGGCACTTCACTTTAAGGATCCAATGGTCGTCGTTGCAGCAGACGATTCCGTCAGGTGACTGCCCAGGTGTTGGGCCCAGGTAGGCACACACAATCTAATGGGTTTGATGCTGACGTCCACACCATAGTCTGTCTTCAGTTTCCGCACGTAGGCTCGCTTGGCATTTTCTTCTTCGTAAATACCAACTTGACATGCGGTGGGGGTGTAGGTGGAGGGTTGGTGAAGGGACTCGGCAATACGTCGCTGGACACTCTCCGAGGAAGCAGTAGCAATTCGTCCAAAGTTGGATGATGTCAGGCGTCCTCGTCTATAGGTCCACCAGGCAGGACTGTCACGTTGATCACGCGTCTCCATCAGGATTTTTCGTATCATCCTGCAGCTCTTTTTTTATTTATTTATTTTATTGATTAAATAACATATATGATTAACAATGACAATACATAGTATAACAAAACAATCAAAAACAACACAATATGATTAACAATGCATAATACGACAATAGCAATACATTATACGGTTGACAATACATAGTATAACAATCAATAAGGATACATAATAAGATTAATAATGATATGACATAATACGACAGCAACATATCAAGTAGTAGTAGTGGTATAGAGTTTAGTATTCTCCGCCGGTGATGAAGTAGTGGCGTAGGTGCATCAACGCGTTTCCGAGTATGTTGAGACCGCTCCATGTTTGACGTCTTCGGCCAGTGGGTCGTCGATGGCGCGTCCAACTCCAAATAGTGAGTCGTACTGTGTGGCTTCGGCAATGATGGCGTCGTTGGTGTCCAATAAGTACTTCTTGGCCTCCTGGTTCTGATCGAACTTGGCTAGGAGGGCTGTTTTCATCACCGATTCTGCCACGCTTTTCCATGCCGTCTTGTCGTAATTCCGAATTTCCTTGGCAATAAGTTTGGCCTTCCGTGGTGATCTGGTGGCCATAATACGACTGTAGGCGTCGCAATCGTCAAAGTATCTGGCCTTCTGGCTTTGGTAGTATTGTTCCACATTATAGTATCGCATGCCTTTATAGACAAAGGCGGACGGGTAAAAGTTACTGAGGGGACAAAATCCGGTATGGAATAGGAATATGTCCGGTTGATCCTTGCGCACGACCACTCTCTGCGACGTCATGATGAATACTGATGAAATCCTCGTTCGTCTTCGCCTTTTATTGACTTCGGGCGGATGCCAGTTACACAACAGTACAATACATTGACCACCACATCCTTTTATTTGCTATTCACATTTAACCTTAATTATTTTTAAATATTATTTGCAAACAAACTCTTACTATTATTATTTGCAACTACTTATATACTGTTTTTCACCAATGATAATTAATTTCTATCAAAATATCATGACCGTCCAGTACGTTATCAAACAAAGATAATTTTTCGACGATAGTAGCACCATTTAAGCACGAAGGTATGAAAAATATTCGTTTTCTGTTTTCGATTGTAATCATAAGCTGAGCTGGATATGGTCTCAGTGGTCTTGTATGAGTAAAATCAAAAAATATATCCATAAGATACTTTAGAAAATCATTAAATTCTTTCAAGTGCTGTGGTGGTAGTAAACGGATTCGAGAACGTAACTGGATTTCGCTAAGGTCATCATTAACAATTCTATAATTTTTGGTAACATTCCACAGTGGGTCGTCATCGTTAAAGCATAAAATACGTGATCGCCGTGGTGGTGGTGGCACAAACAATACACTACCAACTATTATGCAAGTCATACAAATGAAGCAAAAGGTAGTTGCGATTGAAACTTCTTTATATGGTCGTTTTGTGGTCATCGCAAAACTAATAATAATTTAATAATTGTAAAACTACACGATAGTTTTTAGTATAACAACAATAGTACACAACAATAACAATCAATATATAGTATAACAACAATAACAATCAATACATAGTATAACAACAACAATCAATACACAACAATAACAATAAAAAAGCAATAATAACAACAAAAAAACCTATCGCCCAACAATAATAATAACAATGCAATAATACTAATAACAATACATCATATAACAATCAATAACAATGGAATAATAATGCTAATCTGTAACTAACAACACATTAACTAATAATTAAGGTGTCTACCTCCTAAACCACTGGGTTTTCGTTTGTCTCTTAATAGTTTTTCGACCAATAGCGGCCTTTGGTACCCCAAGACGAGTCATTAACTCTAGGAATTTCGGTGCATCTAACGGTCTGGCCATGTTGACATGATCTGGTGATACGAAATACTTCACTAGGTCAAGTAAGTGTGATCCCTTTTCACCATTTTCATAAACTATTCGCTGCTGAGGG